>MOOZ01000021.1:1116617-1130183 GCA_002930495.1 Cecropterus lyciades | reverse complement strand
ATTAAAGATTTAAAAAACATCTTACACGATGAAATTTCCGTTTGGCGTAGCCAAGGGGAATGACGCTCTCCCCTCTCCTTTCAGAAATGCAAGAGCCACAGCTCCATACATCACGCTGGTAACGCCCTTGGCAGCAGCTTGGTGTCTTCTTTTAGACACCTGCATGTATCATCCACGTTACAGATAGTTTCCAACCAACCAATGAATCCGTACGGATCTTCGCTATCTGTCCGTATCAATTCGTGATAGCCTATTCCACAAACGTCAATGATATTTCGGGGTCGCTTAACTTGTTATCGTAGTGCAGGAGTGCCTGACACACTTTCATTTCTCGTATTTTTGATGCACGAAATCTCATAAAGTGATAAATGTGTGGAAGCATTCATCATTGAATGACGTAGATAGTACACCTGATACTACGTTTGATTTATAATAATGAATTATTGATGTGAAACATCTATAGGTCATTATTGGCGTTACTGATTGTTGGCGTGGCGATCGCCACATCTGTTATACATTTTAAACTATTAAGTATCCAACAAAACTAAGCGGGCTGCGGTGTAAGTTCGATTTAGTGCGAGGTACGGTCCGTAGATAGCGTTATATGAAAATAACGTAATAAATGTTATATATTTAGTTCCTGTCGCAATGTTGTCTTTACGCATATTACTTGTACGAACACAATGTTTCACATCTGGCATTTTATATTTATCATAATTATATATTACACAAACAACAGTGCCGGCCCGAGGTAAGTTTTAGAATGGATCGAGATTAAATAATAGCGCACTCTAGATTGTGCCTATCAAACATGGAATTGGGAACTCGAAAACACCTACAGTTTAATTCGTAATGTCCAATTCGTAGGTTTTACTGACCACTGAGGCGACACCTAGAGTGGCCGGTCCGTTCACCCAATGGTTGGACCGGCCCTGAATTGTGCTTACGATCCATCAAATCGATGACGCTTAGATCAAAGTATTGCCACTGTTATTATTTTTTTTGCTTTTAATTGATTTTTTGAGTCAGGTTTTTTTTTTATTTAAAATTAATATTATTCTTTGTAGACTTTATACATGGCTTTTGAATGCTGGTTTTGCAGTTTATAATTCTCTTGATCCCACTTCTCCCTCTCCATCTCCTCTGTCTATGTACGTAGCTGATAAACTGTTACAGCTCGCGTTTTAATAAGTGGCAAAGATCACTATTTACGTGACTATATCAACTTTAAGGCCGATATCTTGTGCCTAAAAACGATATAGCATAGCGATACACACGAAGTTTTAGGTATTTTGTAGAGTTGCTAAATCACAAAGCTTTGGTCCAGGTCGTCATGTGTTTACTATTTGCCTGTCGACACTTGATTCATATTCAGCTATTGATGAGTATGTTATCAGAGTTGGCACTTTGCAGACAGTCCTGGTTGTAACATCAGATAAAGGTTGCAACAATATTGTGAAAACAGTGTTATTAAGTTAATTAGTATATGCCAATTTCATTTCAATAAATCATTAAGAAGCATATTAAATAAAATTTATGATGATATGACCAGATAAGTTTAACTTTCAACCATTTGTCAGAGAAAGATACATACAAACTTATAATACATGGGGTATGTTCGATAAGTTATAATCAAAGAAGGAAAAAATACACCCGAGTTCAATGCCATAAAAACAGTAAAAAATAATTTAAATAGATGTTAATATAGTTAATATAGTACATAGTCCTGAAGTTGTTGCTCATGATTATATATTTTGCTGGATCATGAGATAAAAGTGTACCCTGAATTACTTATTTCTGAAGTCTTCGCTCAATACTAACTAATCGTTTAGACTAGCAGTAACCCTGCATCCCCAGGATCGAGCAGTTCAAGGTCAATTTTTTCATCACATCATTTTATTTCAGATACCCAATATTCATGCATAGTGATCTAAAAAGTTCCTATACAATTTGAAGATTCAATTTCTCTGGGATCTCCTCATCAGATCCTGACTTGATGAGAATGGGACCAAATTCAAAGAATACCCTATCAAACAATAGAAAAAAATGAAATAAATCAGGAGTTGGAGGAGTAATCAGTGTGCATACATAAAGCTATATATTAACAGAATTGAAACCTCCTCCTTTTTTTGAAGTCACTTAAAAAACTATTAATAACACCAAAATATTCGTAAATTCAACATAAATTGTCATTATTCAATAAATTCACTTTTCAAAATAAAATCTGATCCTTCAAATTTATTACATCACTTTGAAGAACAACTTCAGTATGTGAATCCTGTACTCAAAATGCATAGTAACACTATAGTTCAATAATTTTAGGCACAAAAATAACAATTTTTAGTGCATGTACAATAATAATCATCTAAAAACCAAACAAACACCACTCACAGACCGCACACTTATAGAAAGTGGTCAACAGTGTACAACGCCAGAGCTTTGGCAGGTATTTGAATAAATAAGGCAGTGTTAGACTAACCTACTTCTCTAACCTCATTTAAATACAGTAGACCAGTGTTAAATTTTAAAATTGTTTACTGTCTCTAGTATATTTAGACGACTTTGCTAGTTAGACAAAGTCATTGGTAAAAGTCACCTATTTCGAACCATCACGAAGTTATTTCTTACATACATATTCATTGCTATAACAATATTCTTAACTAATTTTTCTTTTATTATATGGAAGTAGCAAATGAGACTTCAGTCTATTTGATGGTAATTGGCCACTGCCGCCCATGGATATGTGTATTCAACAGTGATAAGATCAAGTTTACCCAAGTTTAAACGAAGATGCATTGCTACCCCTGAGGACTCAGTAACAATGCCTCAGATAAGTATGTAATTCTTACCACACCATTCAGATCAGAACAGCAGCACTTAACAATGTTTCTATTAGGCAGAAATAGGTGGAGGTGCCTCTGAAGACCAACCATGAGGATTCTATCACCTTGAAGACTTAATTAGTTTTCAACTAGTGGTTGAAATTTAATAATAATCACTATAGTTGAATTATGTTTGAAATCTCAATATTATTTTCATTGATAAAGCTAAATGTCACCAATATCGACCAAAAAATAAATTGGTTGTAAAAATTTGAAGTAAAAAGAAAAAGTACTGAACAGATCCAGTCAGAAGTACTGTCAGTCTTTGCCTATTTATATTTGTATAAAGATAGAAAGTTCAATAAGGAATAGAATAGTAAATGTTTTTCGGATTGTCTTCAGTGTGAACAATCATTAAATCTCACATATTTTCATGAGCACAGGTAATTTAGTCTGGTTATTATTTGTAAATAGCCACCAAAGAAAAAAAAATACCAAACAAAGCTGGTATACTTGTTTCAGCTAATGTGACATATTTTAAGGTGTTCAAGTTTTCATAAAATGATTTCCTTCCTTACAACCAATTATCACTTTTCAAAATAATTGAAATAATCAGAGTTTGTCTCAAACTTAATCATGAATAACTAATGAATGACCAAAATTCATACTACATGCCTATTAATGATTATTTATACATAAGAATAAGGATAATCATGGCTTTATTTATATTTAATGGGTAGGCAATAAGCATATATAATATTATATTATTGTTTACATGTCAGACTTATACTCCTATAAATATATAAGTTATAGCAAATCACAATATACTAATGCCATATATGTTCATAATTACTATTATTGAAATTGGCAGTTTTCAAACTTATTTTGATGAAGTAAATATTATTTTCTGGTGCCTCTAAATTTTTTAAAGGGACTATTTCAAACAGGCCAATTAAATAGAAAAGGAATGAGATAATTCTAATCAATTGAGTGTGGTATAGATATGATGATGGAAACATTGCTCTTAAAACTGCTTCAGCACCTCCCGATTGTCTCTGAGCATTTTAACGCCCTCCTATGAACCTCCAACGCCGACAAAGAGCGTCATCATCCACTTTGAGAAACACTGATTTAGATCATACTTCATTTTAATTAATTACTTCATCTGCTAATTGTATCAGTGTCATATAGTATGTCGTTTAATTGTAATTAATTGGAAACATTAGTCTTCGATGGTAAAAGAAAAAGCAAAGCATAGACGTAGAGAGAAAGTGTTGTTATGTTCCAGACTTCATAGCGAGCCAACGATCAATAACTTTGTTACTCAGGGTCTTTTTAATTAAAACATAATTGCTACAACATGCAGTCATACCCGATCTGAACGTTCACTAAACGCGTAGACGAAAGGTATCAAATATTTACTTAACACCAACGAATGGTAAAAGAATTAACGGTAGTGTAACACGAACCGTTCACACATGTTAACATATGGCCGAGACACATAATAGTATTGATTACTTCAATTGGAGCATTCAAAATAATAAACCCTCTAGGACCTTCGAATTTGACCTTGTTTATCACATTTATTACGATGAAAGGCTTACGATCGCTCCTATAAAGAATGCGATTGATTTTTTGGGTGGCATAATTTATCACTGCGGTAACTTACGGACGAAATCACGAAAATAATTCGACATCATTAATACCTTCAATCGGTATATTTTGGCACTCACCTTGCGTAACAAGGCAGATATCACGTCACTGAACTCAAATCTTTCCATATTTTTGTCCATTTAAATACACACACGATAACATTTTCGTCAAAATGCACAAACAAAAAAAACCAACGTGACGAAAGGAAGCGCATCGTTCTAGCTTCAAATTTATACTGACAGCCATGCTGCAGATGAGTCCGTCTTTATTCTGCAATTGTGGGCTGATTGGCGGAGAACAAGCCCATAAAAAATAAAAAGTGCGCGTTCCGACCAATCACAACGGAGAATTTCAAAAATCCTGGCAATCTGCCAAAAATATAGCAAAATGTCAAGAAGTCATAACAATCTTTTTAAAAACCAATGATAAAGAAAAGTAGTTATAACACTATTATTTATTATGTGAATAATTTCACAAATATCTATCTATCTGTAATTGCGAAAATATAATATTCGTCAAATGGAATTGTAAAAGAACTTCTTTTGTATTAGTCCCATAAAGAAAAGTATAACTGACACTGACAATCTAAAATATTTTGAGGTTATATGCGTTTGTTTTGAATGTGGCAAATGCGGATTCTCGTTTGATTTGTAATTACTTGGCATCTAAACCCGTAATCATGGGCAAAAGGAAAAACAAAAACGCAGAAAAGAAGAAGAAAATTAGCCTAGTTTTTGATGAAACAAAGCGAAAGTACGAATTAATCCTAATTGTTTTAGAACACCATAAAACTTTGTTTCCGTTACCATCATTTAATGTTTAGGCATTTTTATCATGTTTGTTTTACTTTTCAGAGACTTCTTATGTGGGTTTCGTAAGAGAAAGTTAGAGAGGAAGAAGAAGGCCCAAGAAGAAATGCAACGTATGTTAAAAGAAGAGAAAAAACGTATTAAGCAAGAGGTGAGCTTAATTTCTAAGCTAAGACAAGTTTTTCATGGAGCTGAGCCATAACTTTACAAGTTTTTATCGTTTTTTTTTTCTACATTATATAATTATTAACAGTTTAGTAAATCATAAACAATAGTGTATACATGCATTAATAGAATTTCTTTTGAATAATTTCTTCTGCATTTTCATGTGAAAGAAGCTTCTCTTGTATTGCACATAGTAATGAACCATCTATTCAAATTTTAATTAAATAACCTCAATTCAGTATGTTTAGAATAGACAATTTTGTAAAATGAAAATAAAATTTCATTTTCAGAACAAAGAATCTTATAAAAAGCTTGTTGTGTCTAGTCGTCCAATACCAGATCTAGAGCAATTATTGCAAGATGAATATGAAGATGAGGATGTCAATGTGAAAATTGTTGAACTCTCCTCAGACACACTACAGAAGAAAGATTTAGTTATTGGTGAAAATAGACCAAAAGAAACACCAAAAGGGACTAAAACAAAAGTAAAAAATGAATCAAAGACTGGATTAGTAAATGAAATCCCAGGTATGGGTTCCGATGAGAGTACAGCAGAGGTGTCTGAATCTGAAGAGAAAGAAGATGACGGTAATCTCAAAACAAAGAAAGAAGTTAAGAGAATGCTAAAGAAACAGGCTACAAAGAAGATACAGAAGAGTAAAGTGTTTCAAATGAAAAGTAAATTGGACAGAGTTCAGAATAAAAAGAAAGCAATTCAAAAAAAAGGACACATGAAAGCCAAATCTGATAAAAGAAAAGATAAGAGCAAAAAGAAAGCAGGGAGAAGAAAACATAAATAAATAACACTGTTTGACAGCTTCCAAGTTTATTTTCTTAATAATCCTTATACAAACATGAGGTAGATTCAACACAACAATCTATGATTATCTTAATATCTTGCCATGCCTTAAATAAAACAATTTTTAAAATAATTAAAGTTGAATTTGGGGAATAATTTAAAGTGTATCCAGCACTTCTATTTCTTAATTTAACAAGAACCATGTTATCAAAAATATAATAATTAAAAAATAACAATAAACATGCAATAAAAACTCAAGAGATTTCTGTTATTCTCATATCATCCCTTATTAATTGATTCCATGATATTACACTTTGATTCTTGGTGATTTTCTCTTAGCTTTTGTAGTATCTGGATCTGAGTCCATTTTGTTAGTTACTTTTTTGGTTCTTAAATTTCTAGCCTTTTTATCTAACACTTCATCTTCATCTTTTTCCAAAGTGCTAGGGTCAGCTACTTCACTTTTATATGTAGCCTTTCTTTTATTAGGTGATTTCTTAATTAAACCATCCTCATTTTGTATGTCAGTATAATTTGTATCAACTTCTTTCTTTACTGTTAACTTCCTTTTATTTGGAGATTTCTTAATTGTTGTATCAATGTTATCATATTCATTTATGGCACTATCCATCTTATTATTTCCTTTTTTAGGTGACACTTTTCTTTTGCTTGTTGATTTCTGCACAGTTAATTCAGTTGTACCCTCGTTGGTTTCTGTCTGTGTCTTGGAGTTCTTTTTTGGTGTTATTTTTCGTTTCGGGGCAGGGGCTGAAAGATTATCTTCAACTTTTAATGTATTGTCAACTGCTGTTAGTAATTCATTGGTTTTTTTAGGTGTCACCTTTCGTTTTGTAGGTGGAGCTGTGGGAATGTTGTTGTCTTCAGCAAATGTTGGCAGCTCTTCTTTAATTTCGACTTTGATATTTTGTTTGATAGGCGATTTTTTCTTTGGTGACTTACGTCCCATTCCACTTGAAGGACATATGTCCTTGTTCAAACATTCATGGCACATTGGGCTAACTGGTTGACAGACAGTTTGCCCGAATCCCACCATGAGGTGGTTCACCTCACTCCATAAATCAAAAGGTAGCCAAGATTGCAAGGCTTTGCGAGTATCTTCAGGAGTTGCTGTGGGTTTCTTTACCCAGCCTATCCTATTGCTTATCCTATGTACATGTGTGTCCACACCTGAAGCAATTTTCATAAAATACAGTTCATTATAGTGTTTATAAGTTAAGTCTTAGTAAAAAAAATTGCAAATTTATAAGTAACATATTAGTTTCCTAATCCAAAAAATGAACATTTTTACAACAATGTTCAGCAGAATATTCCAAATTAATCCAATTTTCTTACCAATTCCAGTTGTCTTGTTCCAAGCCACTTGCATGCAAATATGAGCCATTTTTGGCCCAACACCAGTGAGCTTACACAGCTTGTCTACGGAGTCAGGAATGTCACCGTCATACTGTTCTTTAAGAGTTTGTGTAGTTTTCTTTATATACTTCACTTTAGTCTGAAAATAATGGCAAAATACAAGTGCTAGTTTGGTGTAATAGAGGTTTTATCAGAAGAACAGACACCATGAAGTTGACTTATTGAAAGTATCCCAACATATCGTTTCAACTGAGTTATTACAATGCCATTAAGTATCACAAATGTAAGTAAAAATAATGTTATGAAAATGAGAATAAATATTTTTTCGTTATATTAGTTTATTAATAGATAAATTAAACAACAGAGTAAAAAAGTATTTTTATTAAGGAAAATGATTATTGACAGTAAGATATTCTAAAAAATAAGCTATTACCTTCCAAAACCCAACGGGATATATTAATTTCCCCAACTCTTCCTCACTCATACTCAAAACATTATCAACAGTCAATCCTCTTTCCCTAAGCCGCTCCATAGCTGCAAATGTCACCTGATCTTTGGTTTGACTTGACAGCATTAGTGCTATCAAGCTTTGATATCTCATCACCTGAAAATATAACATTAAAATTAAGATTTACATCTTGCGATTATGAGATGAATAGTATCTCTTTTTCAATTGTCTAATTTTGTAACCAATTATTGGTGAGTATTTATTAACTGTGAGAAATTTTTAAAATAAATAGATTCAAAGTTAGACTTATAAGAAAGATAGGTAAGAAATTACTTATAACTTGATCAGAAAAAAAACAAGTGAAGAAAATCCTACATAATATGCTAATCAATAAAGAAAACTAATGCAGATAAATTTTTGCTCATTTTTATATATTTTTTTCAACTTAGACCACCAAGCCCACCATCTTGTACCATACAATAGTGAGAAGCTACAATAAGCTTTAAAAATGTATAAGGGTTGAAGCATATATATTTTTTGTTTTTTATCTTTCAAATCAGGTCAGAAGCACAAACATTGCTAATTTAATCTAACCACCTATTGGCTACTTTTGAGTGATAGATGCTCAAGTTAGGAATCTTCAGAATGGTTCCTGCCACTTTAACACCTGAATAGTTGCATAAGCCAATGGCTGCTGTCATTCAGGAGCATCGAACTTGAGGGATTCATAAGCATTACATGTTGTTGATTGTTTACACATGTATATTGATGCCTACATTACAAAATAGTTGTAACGCAGTATGACACCACCTTCAGCTGTCCCATTTATACTACTTAAATGCTAATTCTATAAGTTGCTCAAATGATAGCAGCAAATGTGCAGTCAGGCTTGAGGGATTTTTTTTTTATATATAGAGTTACCAAAGTACGATGCAGTTTACCTGATGGTAAATGGCTACTGCCACCCATGATCTTTAATCAACCCTAGATAGGTTCTTAGTCTTAACTGCGGTTAGCCACAGATGCTTTGCTACCCTTGAGGACCAAGTTGAACTATATCTCCCTTACCACACCCTTCAAACCAAAACACAACAATGTTCAACACTGCTTTTATTAGAAATAAGTGTGCTGATATTTGTTTATAGGTTTTTGTTAAATATTGTGTATGAAATGCTTACATGAGGTGGAGCATTTTCATCCATGGCCATGTGACACCCCATAGTGTCCACAGGGGCATCATTGTTGGACCTCATGTTTCTCAAATTGACCAAAAATTCCCTCCAGTTTGGTGGTTCCCACAAACCTTTGGTTTCCTGTGAAAAATAGTAATTACGAGTTAAAGTAAACCGCCATGTTTGTTTAAAGGGCAAAGTTGAGAAGAAAATTTAGTAGTGCTTCACCATAAAATTACATAAAAAAGCATAAATTTCTTTAGAAATGTATATCCATGAATTCCCTTTTTTTATATCTAAACCTAACGATAAGGCAGACGGACTATCTAATGGAAAGTAGTCACCATCGCTAATGGACATTTGCAAACTAGCACTAGAGGGAAGTCGCCAATGCATCGTCGGCTTTGAAGCAAAGCTCTTTTCACAACTTTTTTGAAGATCCCCATGTCATAGTGCTCCGGGAATACCTCAGGAGGAAGCTCATTCCACATCTTACATGTCCGTGGCAAAAACGAACATGCAAACCAAACCGTAGAGGACCGCTACAAGTCCAGTTGGTGTGGATGGAACTCCATCCTTCGACAAGTGATGTCGTGGAGAAAGGGTGAGATAGGCACCAAGTCAAAAAGTTCCTAGGAATACGCACCATTGTAAAGCCAGTAGAACATGCAGAGGGAGCCTATGTCCCTCTGTAGACTCAAAGGTTCTAATCGGTCAATGATACTTGGGTCGTTGACAACTCGCATGGCGCACTTCTGTACGGAGTCAAGTGGCTTAAGTTGGTATTGTGGTGCCAGAGATGCGAGCAGTACTCAATGCGGAGTCTCACTTGTGCCTTGTAAAGAAGGAGTTGCCCGGCAGTGAAGTATCACTTGGCGCTGTTCAGGACGCCCAGCTTCTTAGATGCCAACTTGGCTTTGACATCCAAATGATCCCGAAACTACACGTCACATGAGATGTCAACTCCCAGAATCCCCATGCTTTTGTCAATGGTGAGCGAAGTCCCTTGGAACTGTGGTGCCACGACAAAAGGGACTTTTTTAGCGATAATCTCGCACACTTGTATCTTCGTGACGTTGAACTCAACAATGTTAAGTCGACCCCATTACGAGATCCGCTCCAGAGTGTTCAATTTCAGACACAAGCCGGATTCTGCTTTCCTGCACAAGTATCCGAGAGGTGTGTAAGATACACCAGAAGATCACCAGCTGGCAACGGCTCTGGAGAAAACCACATTGATGATTGCTGATCAGCTGGTGCTCTTCTAGGTACCTGAGGAGCTGCATAGTGACAATGCGCTCCATCATCAAGAATCCAGTTTGAGGCAAAAATGGGGGTATGGTATGTGTCAGAGAATCATCTGGATTCCGTAGAGGTGGTAGTGAGGAACGACAGAAATTACCCTCAACAGCTTTGATTAGCGACCAGAAGGCTCTACTCCCTGAGGGGTAACCTAGCAGTCACTCGCCAACTCTGCCGATGTGCCTAAGTTTCACCTTGGTCATATGCTTCTTTGCTGAACGGGAGGCAATATTCAATGCGGTTCACAGCTCGGGGCACTTCGGATCCCTGCACACGTGCGCAGATGCTTGATATGCATCTTGATTAAGGCTTGAAGCTCTAGCGCAAGATGTATCAAACCAGGGCTGATAACGAACGCCGACGGACACGACAGAGTTTGGAATGAAGCATTCCATACCCTGCCTAATCACGTCAGTGATAGATTCAGCACTCATGTTAGGGTCACCCGAGATGCAACATAGCAGTTATGTTACCTCCATGGGTATGAAGCCAGGTTTTCCCTGGGGTTAACGATATAATCCTTCTTTGTGTTTTTACTTAATCTTAATTCAAGGAAAAATAATATTGTTACTTATATTATTAGGTATCACATCAAAATTCAAGTTTCAGCAAAAACTCTTACCTCTTTATCTTTTTCGGGAGAGTCCTTTTCAAATTCGATTTTTATGTGAGGTTTTTTTTCAAATTTGAACATACTTAAATCTGGAACTTTGACACCCTCCTGTTGCGAATTTAGCTCACTTTGTGTAACGGTTTCAGTATTAACTATTTTATTACAAAAGCTGTCTAACGCATCCTGTCGCGTTACTTTATTACGAGGCATTTTGCGAAATAAACTAGAAAGTACTGAACTTATTTTCACGGATTTAAAAATCTTGTGAATTATTTGAATTTGATAGTCTGATATTATTCCTTTCGGTCTATTGACCTACAGAGAAATTCACAGAAATCAAGTTTTAACTATTTTAAGTAGTCTATACCGAAAGTAATTAATACTTTTTTAACAATTTATTACTTGTTTTTTTTTACAATTAACACAAAAACAATGTTGAACAAAGTCTTCGTTATTGGCATTATTTTATTTTCATTTCTACTTTTTTGACATATTTGTTTTTTTACAGCCTCGGCTTCTTGCTTTTCAGCGTAATGACATAATTGACGTAGAAAACAGACACTTAACATATTATAAAAAATTACAGATTATGTATAAATAGCATAATTAGTATAACAGGAAGAGGGTTTGGGAATCCCCAACAATTTCAAAGTCCCAGAACACGAGGACAGCTTACAATCTAATTCTCGGGAATTCCCGGGACTTCCAGATTAATAAGATTTTTTTTTTCTACTTTTGATTTTTTTAAGGGTAAGCCATGTTTAAAAATATGCATTGAGTTAATTTCTAGTAAAACCTATTATTAAAGGCAATTTTTTGTAAGAATCAAATTTATTTAAGAGAAAGTTAATTCTTAATACTTTTAACATTCACTTCTATCTTAATAGTTTCTTTGTATGTTTGTTTTAATCACATATAGATTCACTTTTAAGCAGTTAAACTTTTGTGTCATCATTAAATAATTTAAATATAAATAATATAACTGACTTATAAATAATAAATTAACACATTAATTAGATTTCTTTAGTCATTTCGTTAATAATTTCGACAATTTTGTCTCGTTTCGAGTCGAGACCCGAAAGTCCAGGAAAGTTTACAAATGATAGAATGTTTCGCATGTACCATTGAATACCACTTTTACTACAACATGATTACTTGTACTGAACACTGTAACAAATTAATTTTATAAATTTCAGTTTGATGTCATATCAACACAATTCTAATCTATTTGTACTCTGTGCCATTGATAATCGGATTTGATACTGGTAAGAAATATATTAAAGTTAGGCTGAAAGACAAGAAACCAATGTCGAAGATTTGACGTAACATGACTTCTACTTCTCTGATTTGCTGACATTGCTGACAATGATTGACAGTATGTAATTGAATCTGCCGATTGATCGGAGTGCGAAATTTTCGGAATCTATTAATTAATGAAATTATTGATATCTTGGAAATGCGTATAGTGTAATAATATAGAATTGTATACAAAATAATAACATATAATTATTATTTTAACAAACCACATTAAAAATGCCAGAGCTTCTGTTAGATCCTAACATCAGAGTATGGGTGTTTTTACCCATTGTGATCATCACGTTCTTAGTTGGCGTTGTAAGACATTATGTATCGATAATTCTGTCTTCGCAGAAGAAGATCGAGCTTCTGCAAGTTCAAGATAGGTATGTATTGAAAAGGTTATTTTAAACTCTTGACACGCGAAGTATTCTATTATTCAGGGCAACTATGTATCACTCTGAAAGTGGCGGCCTTTGCGGTTCGTCTCCGAAAGCACCAATACCAATTCCGTCTAATAACAGCGTAGATAATATATTGGTTTGAAGGGTATGATATGAGGACATGATAAGTGAGATATACTTATGAGAGTCATCCTAGTATTCAGGGGTATCAATACATTTGTGACAAACCTCAGACGAGACACGAACCTTATTCGGGGTTGATTATAGATGTTCATTATTAGCAGTGGCCTCTTACCATCAAGTGTACTGTATGCTCATCTGCCACTACTATGTACTAGTGATGTAACGAATGTCTTTTTTTTAGCATTCGCGAATGCGAATATCTGCTACCGACATTCGCGAATGCGAATGCGAATGCGAATATTAAGTTTTTGTTCATATTTGGCACCAATTTGTCTATGGCGCGTTAGGACAAGGTTCCTTACGTTCGTATCTTCCGAGTATTGCCGAGTTCATACGAACTCATCTAAATAAAACGTCATTCATTCCGCTCCGTTCACGCCGTTTTGTAAACATTCGGCATTATTTGGTTATACCACCAATGAGTGTTCCAAGCGAGTGCATGTTTAGTGGCGCTGGACTTATTTACACACCACATGCGTCAAAGCTTTTATTTTTAAAATTTAATATTCCTCTACTGAAGTTTAAT
>MOOZ01000021.1:1103778-1116587 GCA_002930495.1 Cecropterus lyciades | reverse complement strand
TGAAAGGCAATGTGACAAATGTATTGCCAATGATTGTCATTGGTGGGTGGATCAATTGGATGTTCAGTGGTTTCCTTACCAGTAAGTAAAATTACACGTAAAACTTGTCATTATTTTGCTTAGTCACATGATATAATTATATTTTTACCTTTAACATAATTATATTTTATGAATAAACGTCAGATTTTAGTTTTATGATAAATACACCAAGACCCAAGCCTAGATTAGAAATCAAATTTTATCATTCAGATATTGCGCAGACCCGCGTGGCAGTGCGGTCACCATACCCGTCTGACACGCAGTGGTTCCCGGGTTCGATCCTCAGCTAGACGGACATCTCAATGATGAATTTAGATTTCTGTTCTGGGTCTGGGTCTGTTTGTGTATTTGTCTTTGTGTATCCATGGCACCCACAACAAAGGAAAAAATCCTAGTGTGGGGCTATGAGTGTAGAAATCGTTTATGTTTATTGAATCTGGGATCCACTACATGTTAAACCGAATTGAAATTACTTCGCCATGTAGGTCATTAAACAACGGAGATATCTATAATTACCAGTTTTAATTGTAATTTTATTTCATCTCAAGCAGAAAAGAAAAATAAAAATCATGTTTTTGGGTTCCATTCATCAGTAAAGACACTTAAAAATGGTTTTCTCCTAAATATCTTCCATGTACAGGAATCAATCACACAGATTTTTTATATGTATAGATTATTTCTTCTAATGGTAAGTTGTCACTGGCACCCACAGACATCTGCATTATACATATAACAACATTCTATGATTCAACAGCATTTGACCAAAATGCAAGAGCTGCTTCATACTAAAAACATTCTAACACCTTTCAAAGTTTAACGTATATCATGGCAATATATTTTTAGCCAAGGTACCATTCCCGTTGACACTGCGATTCAAGCCTATGTTACAACGCGGCGTGGAGCTGGCGAGCTTGGACGCGTCCTGGGTGTCGTCGGCCTCGTGGTACTTCCTCAACGTGTTCGGCCTCCGCACCATCTACACGTTAGTGTTGGGGGAGAACAATGGTAATTTTTTTTTAATTTTTGCTAATAGTCTCTGATGCTATAATAATAATCGATAATCGATTGATATTTGTAACACCAATTATGTGAAATTTAATACCAAATTGAAGCGAATCAAATTAGAATGTGATAAATAAAGGTTTGCGGGTTATTATGGGATAAAGCTTACATTTTCAGCTCCAACATTCAGAACCACAAGTTATACTGAATTTGTATACCATTAATCTTTAATATAATTTATTTATCAAATACTATTAAAACTGAAATCAAATTTCTGCATATTGACTTAACTCCTGTTACAGTAGCGTCGTCTAACGAATTAAAAGTTGACGATTTCGTGCTAGAGAAGGACTAACATCCCATTAATAAACGCGCGCTTTAAGAAATTCCCCAAAATTCAAACACAATTTTGTTGTTTACACTAAATGCAAATTTCGCAATAAGTCTCTTTTATTTTCACTGTGCGCTATATTTCGAATGTTGTGACAAGAGTTATATGGTGTATTCCAGCGGCGGATCAGTCGAAGGTGATGCAAGAGCAGATGTCTGGCGCGGCGATGGCGATGCCGCCAGACCCGAAGGCAGCGTTCAAGGCCGAGTGGGAGGCGCTTGAGATCACCGAGCACAAGTGGGCGTTGGCCAACGTGGAAAACGAACTGCTCGAACGAGAGGAGACCTCTTGAAACCGCTGCACACACACATGCACTTGTGCTAACGACATGACTACCGCTGCATTCATACGGAACATCACGACCGGCGCCAATCTGAGCAGATACGAACGTCGGAAGAGATTTAACGTTTAGTGCAGCCGGACATGTTACCTCAATTATAACGGGGAAGTTAAGTCGTGTTATTTAAGTTGTAGTCTTGAATTATATTATAGTAATATCATGGTGTTTTAAAGTGTAATATAGTGACTTTAATTGGATCATGTCTTCACAAATTGATGTCGTTTTTAACTGGATTAGGCAATAAATAAAAATAAAACAGAACTAAATATAGTTATTCATTTTTTAAGTTATTGTGTTGATTGGTGGTAGATAAGTGTTGACTTTTCCTATGTATTTATATAAGCCTCATACATTGAATCCATCTGAATTTATTAAATAAATGTCTTAGTTCACTGAATATGTCTAGTTTCTGTAAAAACTTAATCTATACTTCCTTCTATTATAAAGCTGATGAATGCACTAATCTCAAGAACTCTTGGTTTGAATAGAAAAAATATTTTTGTGTTGAATAGTCCATTTATTGAAAAAGATTATAGGAAATATAACATCACGCTATATTTGATGTTTTTTTTTCTTATGTAGTAGCGGGTGAAACCGCGGGGCACTGCTAGACATTTATAAAATGAGCTGAAAATTTCAGGTAATTATAAAGATGAACCGCATTACAGAATGCTAAATAAAACAAGGCTTAATCTCAATATATTGAGCTATATTGCATTTTTAAAACGATTCCAATTCAACATTAGTACAGTATATACAACAATGGTGTCGTTTCCAATAGTAACAATAACACTGGGTCGCATACTACACAAGACATTGGTAATTTTTATTACAAGTATTTTCCTATGAAAATGTACACAAATAGCTTGAAAAAAAACACTCGTATTATAGTCTTAAAGCTGGTGAAACTCTTTGTGGTTCGACTCCGAAAGCACCACATTTTAATATGTTACTGGTACTCACGATATGCGGTTTTTTGAATTTATTTTTGCCGATAATTCGACCCAATTACACGGATCGGCAACATAAATTCAAAAAACCACATATCGTGAGACCCGTAACATATTAAAATATATCTATTCCGCTATAATATTGGTCTAAAAGTAGTGTTACACATTGGTGTGATTTGGTCTGAAGGGAAGTGAGGGAAATATACATATGAGAGGCATCCCACCTTAGTCCTCAAGGGGTAGTAACGTATCTGGGGCTAACCTCAAGTAAGACTAATCTGGGGTTGAAGAGATGTCCACGTGCACCAGTGACCACTTATAATCAGGTGGACTGCATGCTCATTTGCTGCTTCCATATTATGAAAGAAATATATAAAATATAATAATTAAAATATATTTACTGCACTATCATCATTAAATGAGATGCAGGACTCTGTTAACACAGCTGTATTTCCATAGATTTATGTGATCTAGCTAGAGTGGAGTTATATCTCGCTCATTCTCGGTTCCGCTGGTAGTGCACCACTGTCGCTCATTTTGCCTGATAGTAGGATTTATGCTACACGAGATCCAAATAGCATATTAATGTAACACGTAGATGTACCTATTTATAAAACATTTTTCATTTCTATTCAGCCCTCAGAGAAAGTAGTTTAATTGCGTCATATAGGTCCTATAAGGAGTTAAATTGCGCACGCATTGAAATTTATCATTTAATATTAAGTGGCAACTTTCTCAGGTGTACTTAATACTTAAATGAAAAGTGGGAGACCAGTTTTTTTAGATCTAAAGTAATGATGGCCATCAGCAAACGAGCATGCAGACCACCCAAATAATGATGGTATGTGGTCAGTGGCGTCCATGGATGTTTTTAATCAATCCCTTATAAGATTAAACTCCTACATAAAGGTCGGTGTCCCATATGTGTTGCTACCTATGAGGGCTAAGTTAGAAAGTCTCGGAAAGTATGTTTCCCTTAACACGCTCTTCAAACCAAAACATCAGCGCTTAACACGTGTTATCAGACAGAAATTAGGAATATGTGCGTCATTTAGACTCAGCACACCGATTGTTATGCTAAACAAACAAAATAATTTTATTATTCAAAAACATTTTTTAATCTGTATTTCAATAAAACATTTCACTTTATGCTTTACATTCGAATTAAATATTAATAAAATGTATATGTTATATGCTAAATTACTTACAAGTTGCGAAGATGCGACCCGAAACTACTGTCAATAAAATGTTTAAATATTTTTTGTAATTTTAGGCATATTTTATATTTTAAAATTATTTATCACCTGTTGGATTTTGCTACGGACTATCCAATTTTTATCACACAATGAAACTATGTAAAAAATAAAAATAATAAGGAATTTTGCTCTGATCGTGGTATTTAAAAAATATATATTTTAATTTTTATATGAATAAATGACAAGTATTGTTGTTTACAATGACATAACTTATATAATTAACTTTCAATCAGAATTAACTAAAAACTTGACTTAAACAAATGAAAACCAAATGAATACATTGTTATAGAAAAAGTAGATGGGCATTCAGTGCCAGTTGAGTGGCCAAAACATCCTCTGGACAACAACGAAGTTAAAAATGGTAAGAAAATGTGTTGCTGGCCCTAAGGATAAGTTAAAAAGTATCATAGCTTCAGAACTAAATTATTTGCATGTTAACAATCGAATAAAACTGCCTTATTACTCCTTCAAAGATACATCACAATATGGCGAATGCTGCCACGAATCAATTAAGTGAAGCATAACATTGGCATATTGAATAAATATATTTTTAAAGCAATTATCTTACTTACTTATTTAATATTACTTTTTCGATTGGAACAGTATATACAGATGTAAGTGCTACTTATTCCTCAGGATCCAACAATTATGTGAGCTTAGGTTCAAATACAAAGGGTTGGTTATATTTTATCAGGCGCGTATATTTAAATTCCACTTGTTATTCATTTATTGTAAAAAAAATAAAAAAATCTCGCTCCAGCGGTCAGTTGGCAGTGTATGTTCATTAATGTAGTTACCGGGACACCATATACACTCGATGTGTACACCGGAAAAACTACTTTTAGAAACGCCAATGAGGTGATATGTTGGTTGCTGTTTGTATGTATGTGAACGTATGTACGTGTGGTTACACATACACGTGCTTGAATGTATAAGTGGGCGTGTTCTCATGCACACGTGTTTATGTAAAGGTGTGATAGTAATTGTATATTGTTGAAGTGGCGTTTAATAGTGTTTACATAATGGTTTTGATGTTGGCGTGCTGTTGTTATGTTGATGGAGTAGTTACGACTTTGTCGTTTATTGTGTTGATAGTTTTGTTGATAAAATACTGGTGGTATGTTGGCAGCGTGGAAGTAATGCGATGGAGGCGTTTCTTATGTTGGAGTGCCGATATTATGCTTTTAGGTATAGGTATGTTGGTGGTTGACGCAGTTTTGGTATGTTGGTGAAGTGATGGTTGGCGCTTTTTGTGTTTAAGTGTCGATATGATGCTAAAGTATTCGCATGTTGGTAAAGCGATTGTGATACGAAAGTTGCGACCGCTGTGTTAGAGTTGGTATGTTAGTGTCGCGCTGCAAACTGTTGGGTGGAGATTGGTATGTCGGTATTGGTCTTGGCGGACTGTCGGCTGCAAGGTTGGTATGTCGGTGGACTGTTGGCTACAGAGTTGGTACGTTGGTATCGCTGTGCCGGCGGTCTGTTTGGTGGAGAGTTTTCATATGAGTGTGGGTGTTGGCGGACCGTCGGCGGCAGAGCCGGTACGTCGGCGCCGGTCTACTTCTTGATGAGCTGCACGACGTCCTCGTCGAGCACGCGGTGCGCCAGGCCGACGCGCTGCGGCGAGTACTTGGTGGAGACGCCCCACACCAGCGCGTACTTCAGCTGCGCCGCCAGCGTGCGGTGGATCGCGTGGCACACGTGCTCGATCGTCACGCCCTGACGATATGATATGATGTAAAAGTACAATCACGACAAAACATAATGAAGTTCATTCAACTCTATATGTATATTTAAAAAAAATATATATTTTTTTTATAGTATGGAAGTAGCAAACGAGCATGCAGCCCACCTGATGTTAAGTGGCTATTGCCGCCCATGGTCATCTGTAATCAACTCTAGACAAGATCAAAGTCTCACCTAAGGTTAGCTACAGATGCTACCCCTGAGGACTAAGATGGAATGCCTCGGAAAAGTATGTCTCCCTTACCATACCCTTCAGACCAGAACACAGCAGCGCTTAACACTGCTGTTACGAGGCAGAAATAGGTGTAGCGGTGGTGCTACCAGAGCCAAACCATAAAAGTTCTACCACCTTCAAATGTTAACCAAAATGACGGCTTTTATATAGTTTATTAGCTGCTAATAATTTATGCTAAAAGGTGTTAAAATCGAAAAAAAAAATTAAAGAAAAAACGTAAATGTCATAAAAAAGTGTAACACCGCAGCGAACTATTATATCAAGCGCGACATTTGTATTTAACTTCACTTATTTTGACATATGCACAATAGTAAGCACAGGCAACAAATCGATATAAATAGTATGTGACTTAAATATTCAAATAAATTTGTTTTAGTCAAAATATAATATTAAATTCGTTCTATCATTACTCACTCTTTCTCAATTCAAAAAAAAATATATATATATTCATCATATTTTCAGTTGTTCTTACCCTTCTTAAAATGAGGCCCTCGTCGAAATCTGGCGGTTGTCCTGGTTTCTTTGTATACACTCGGATGAGGGACAGGTATTCCCATAGTGTTTCCAATAAGTAGTCCAAGTTCAATTTCATATTACAACTGAAAACAAATAAAACTTATTAACTCTCATTTCTTACTTTCAAATATGCATATAGCAACTAGCGTTTCTTGAGGCTCTTTATCACTGTAATGAGTATCCTATGTATTTATCCAGATGATAAACTATTTGCGTGCCGAATTTCAGTGTAATCTACCCAGTTCTTTTTGCGTAAAAGAGTAACAAACCCACATACATACATACATCCATCACTATGAATTTTCGCATTCATAATATAATAAATATAATCATGGTATCGTATTTCTTACATTATTATTAATGGTGTTAATAACCACGCACGTGGTTCAACTCAAATGGCTCCACCGCTGCACCTACTTTTGCCTATTTTTTTATATCAAATTCTAGTAGCAAACGAGTATGCAGTTCATCTGGTGTTTACTGCCTCCCATACACAACTGTAAGCGGTTTGTAAGAACAGCGGTTCTATCTGAAGTCGATCACACATGCGTTGTTACTAACGCGGGCTAAGATGTCATATAGAAATGAGTCGGTAATCACACCCTCCTACCGAAACGCAAGAACTGCTTCATCCTAGAAATAGGTGGGGGGTGGTACCTCCCTGGTTGAGCTGCACTGGTTCTAGCATCTGGTAAAATGTAAGTGTGATAAGGAGAAAGTAGATTCGAACTGGAACTCACACAGAACTCACGCTAGAAATAGGTGGTATCTTCCCGATCGAACCTAGTTCCACAACCTGGTAAATTGTTATAATAAGGAGATGGCAGTCCCTGGGACTCGGGCTAACGGGACATGTTAGCCTGAGTACATCACTGGATTACATTGTAGGCTCCTCCCACAATATATTACATTATAGACATACACAGATATTACATCATATTGTTGTTATATATGTGTGCATATATATATATTCTATTACACAAACACTGTATATAAATATTATTAGTAATTTATATATTATACACATAAAATACTTCATTGTTTACACTTTGTCATGTTTTTATTATTTTCTTATATTCGTATCATTTAGTCTTGTTATTGCGAACTGTATGTGCCCACTCCCTCTGTATCATGTCATTATCGTGTGTTTCGTATATTGCTGACCCCAGACATTTTATCTGTCTGATCATACAGCTAAGTACCTCAGTGCATTTATCACAACCGCATATACACATCATGGCTGAAACATATTATCATAACAAACCTGACAACAACGGAGAATGGCTGGCGGGCTATCTTGTCCACTTCCTGTATGGAGATCTGATCGATCTTGTTGTACACGTACAGACACGGCAGGTAGACGCGGTTGCCTAGGATTACGTCGATCAGCTCGTCTGCCGTGCAGTCCTCCCTGAACAGCACCTGGTCACATGCATAAATATTGTTACTTGTTTTGAATAATAACAACAAAAAAACACAAATTTTACAGGAGAGCCAGGTATTTCATTTTTGTTTTTATCTTTTTAATAAATGTAGTTTAAATATGGTAAATAAATTAACAGACCATTAACCACGATGTAGTGAAACCACAAAGATTTCAAATCTAGTTCTTTCTTGGGTACAACTGTCTCTTTAACTTAATATTGATGAATTAAATACAATAATGATAAATTTTATATAAGAACAACATCAACAACAATCCTACCTTCTGTAAGATTAATTTTTTGGCCAGGCAAAATGTGAGTAGATTATAGTGATCACCAAGTTTGAGGTTATTTCAAGGATCTTGCTCATTTATTTTTCTGATAATTGATTTGAAGGTATTTTCTGATAAACCTTCATGCATTTAAAATATAGATATTGGCACAGAGTGTTATGTTATCTCTTTTGTCACTACTTCATTCCTATTTTATAATTTCTATTATTATATATATCAATACCACTGGATGAAGTACCCGTGATTTGCTGAAGGTACATGAAAAGTGATAAGGACCTTCCGGATAGCAAATTACATGTTAATCTCATATATGCAACCAAAAGTTTGCTATATTTAAGCGTTTAAGCTCTTTTTAATTAAAAATGGGAATATGAAAGTCTGAAAGCAAAGGTTGTAGTGACTTCACTAAAATAGTCTTTAAATATCGAAATCTAAAGTAGCCTATAGATAGACCAGTTAAATAAGCTACATCCATGCAAAATTTCATGTAAATCGGACCAGCGGTTCTTGCGTGATTGCATAACACACAGACACACACCATATTAGTATAGATATCGATTTCTTCTTCTCTTTTTGAAAAAATGAACGTATGTTATGAATTATAGCTACTGTGTTTTAATTTTAAATGCATGATGAAGTTTTCGCGAAAAAACTTCACAACACTAACTCTTACATACCTCAGCATTAAATATTTTATATTCATGTAAAATCATTTGCACCATCTTCTCATCCACCTTTGTTAGTTGACATGTTGAGTTGAATGAAAGACCTCCACCTTTTTTTATCTGAAATATAAAAGAAATACATTTAAGTTATAAACTTTATTAAAATAATATTAAGTAATATGTACAGCGCCATGTTTATGATACCAAATAGGTTTAGAAAATTGTCGGCACTAAAGTTGAATCAATTTCAAAAGACTTACATTAATAGATATTTTACAAAACTGCAGATTTTTGTTTGCTATGGATAATGATATAGAATATCTGTTAGATGATGGAGATGTAAAAGGGTAGCTCAATGGCGTGGAGATGGCACTTCATCTGTATGCGCCAATCTGCTCAAATAGACATTATCTAGCCTCACGATATCTGCACTGTACTGCTGCATAGACTAAGCATTGGTAGCCTTTTTAGGGGTAAGATAAAGCTTTCACAAATATATGAAGGGAATATATATCAAGGCAGATGTTACCATAGCTTGCTGGATAGTAATAGGATGCAAGAACACAATTGACCTAACCTATTCTACATTCCACTTACCCACTTATCTTCACCAGGTAGCATGAAGGAATGTTGCCATAAATTTTTAAATCAAGCTCCTATTGATATGCTTTCTACTAATTAAATGACTACTTCTGAGTTAATTTTACAATGGTGCAAATTCTAAGGTGGTAGAACTCTTTGTAGTTCGACTCCAGAAGCACCACTGTCACACTTATTTCTGCCTGATAACAGCAGTGTAAGGCGCTGTTGTGTTCTGGTCTGATGGGTGTGGTAAGAGAGACATACTTTTCCGAGGCATTCCATCTTAGTCCCTCAGGGTTAGCAACGCATCTGTGGCTAACCTTAGGTGAGACTTCGATCTTACCTAGGGTTGATTACAGATTAATCTTCGAAGAAAATCTTTGAGAATGAGTTGTATATAAAGTAAGTGTAATCAGTTGATTACAGATATTTTTATACACGGTTTTGAATTCAGTCTCTAAGAACAATGATTGACTCATAATAACTTTTTATGGAAACTATTACAACTATTATGGAAACACAAGTACTTTCACTGACTGAATACAAGACTGAAATACGGTGTAGTACTGGGCGCTGGCATCAAAGTCTAACTCACCTTGAAATTAGACCTACTTTGAGAGTTTCTAGTCGTTCATAGCTCTCCTGTGTTACACCAACATACTACTACATGGTAAGGAAATCTCCAGGACATTTACCTTAAAGTAGATGTTGGGTTTGGGTTTGTTGAGCCGGATGCCGACGCTCTCCAGCTCGCGCTCCAGCAGCTGGCGGTGCACATAGGGCTTGGTGGCGTCCAGCATCATCAGCACCAGATCCGCTGTGCGTGCCACCGCTATCACCTGGATAATTGTGTATTGTTGTTAGTTACATTTCCTATGAACATAGTCTAATGAGAGTATTATAAGTTTGATTTAACTCTATTCTTTTATGCTGATACTATGATTTGTCTTGTAATATACAAGGTTGCAAACGAAATTACAAAGACTAAATTATGATGCAATATCAACCCAATGTTCTCCACATTGGGTTGATATTGCATCATAATTTAACTATTCCCAAAGACAAACAAAGAACAAAGTATAAATAAAACGACAAATGTTATGTTGCTACCACTGCCATACTAGAAAGATCAATACCAAGATATATTCCAACTAGATTGTATATGAGTATCCTATATTGGTACTGTTTTTGTATGATATTTTCATATACAGACGTTTAAGATTAGTGAAATATAGCTGGCATTTATCCATTATGCAGATAGAGCCTTGTGATCAACTGTTACACAGAAATTCACTTTGCCAAATCTTACTCATGCTATAGAGAACAAAGTTTCTGTGGATCTTTATTACTCTTACACACAAAAATAACTAATCAGATTTGTATGAAATATAGCACACAGATAGTCTATGACCTGGATTAAGACACATTATACACTTTATGGTGGTGTGTCCAGCAGGCAGAGCCTCGTAAAAAGCAGGTGTAATCATGATGTTAAACCAACCTGTCTTCCTCTACCCTTGCCCTGTGCAGCACCCTCAATGATTCCGGGCAGATCCAGAAGCTGGATATTGGCACCACGGTACTCTATCACACCAGGGATACATGTCAGCGTTGTGAATTCATAGCTCGCTGCCTCAGAGTGTGTGTGCGTTAATGTTGACAGGAGCGTTGACTGAAATGTTTTAAATAAATATTAACTACAGTAAAAGCTCCTCATTCGTGGGAGTTAAGAAACTGTAAATGTCTAGCAGTACTCAAAGAAAGGTGACATTCTAACTTTTGGCACGGAATCTGGTTACTTGTACTACAATTGTGAATAAAGAAATTTAGAGTTTTTGTTTTAAAAAACAGTTTACAAAGGTTTGTATAGTCTAACAATCTGCACCTGGATAGCATGATGGACTATGGCTCAAAACTTTTTCATTATGATAGGCGGTCCCATGCATAGTAGTAGACCGAAAATGGGTTAATATTGATAACATACTGACCTTACCCACTGAAGGGAAACCAATAAGGGCTACACGAGCATCACCAGATTTGAGTACATCAAAACCTTCCCCCTTATCTCCACCCTTCTTGGAGGGCTCCAGCAGTTGTGACCGGTACTTGGCAAGCTTCGCCTTCAGCAAACCCAAGTGGTATTCAGTAGCTAATGAAGAAAATGATTATTATTATAAATACAAATGATTTACACTTAGTTTTACAACGGGTTTTGACGTGGGCAAAATCCAACTAGATCACTATGTCTGCGACCGCCAGAAATAAACGTAATTTACACGTAATACACATGGTTGTAACTAATACAGAATATGTTAAAACAATCAATTTACAATTTATCATTACAATTCTACATGTATAGGTGAATATCAGGTGGTTCAGAGAAATTTGTCAATAAGGTACCTTTATTTTTTTGCGTTCTAGCTATCTCCTTTTCGATCTCGGATATTTTTTCCAGGATACCCATTGTTAAACAAATCTATTAATAAACAAATTAACTATCCACAATAAATGTCGAAACTACCGACCGCAGTGAAAAACGTTACACTACAACTAATTCCATGAATTTTATTGTATTTCGTTGAATTTGCTACAACGAAAATATCATTTCGACAAATTATGATGAAAGATCGCACTTTTTAACTGTATTTAAAGCTAATATTTTTATTTTTAGCCGTTTGCAAAACCTGCAAATTGAGGTTATTAATTTTTTTTAATGATGTCAACACAACATGTCAATTCAATTGTCAATACGTCGGTTTAAAAATGTCGTTAGTGACAATGACAGTTTTATACGGTCTATTCTTATTATTAGTCTATGATAGTTCAGAAATTATAATATCTTGTTGTGGTTATATTTATTAAAACCTATTTTCATTTACATAAGTAATTTACATAAGTAATTTAAAACTTATTGCATGTATTTTAGAAAAAAATGTACTAGATGAACCTTATTTTCTTCTATTTATTATACTAATTACATAATACGTTTAAATTTTGAAACATTATTTTCAGCATGTTATCACTCTACGACTGGGACTGGGATGATTTGGACGATCTTATTAGATTGCTTAATATCTTAATGTATTTACAACGTAATTTATCAGATTTATTACAAAATCCGAAAGTGACAGTAAATCCGAAGTCAAAATTGTGAATACCATAAATATGATAGTTAAGCAGAGTTTACACTACATGATTATTCGAATATTATTCGATAAAATTATTCGAGAAACCTCTAAGTCTAAATTATTAAGTGTGTATTAAAAATTCAAATACAAATAAAATTATTTTTAGTCATAACTTTCAAAGGATTTAATAGTAATAAAACTAAGAAGCTATTGAATGGAAACCTAATTTATATAACTCATTT
>MOOZ01000021.1:1076541-1103729 GCA_002930495.1 Cecropterus lyciades | reverse complement strand
TAATGAAGCAAGTAGAAAATTATGAGTTCGAGAATCTCATAATTTTCGCGCGTTTATGTGTGTGTATGTTATTTTAAAACATAAACCTGAGCGCGATAACTTGAAATTTGTGCTGAATACGGCATATAACCCTTAATACACTTTAAAGTATAATCAATGAATAATGTCGTCCTTATTTAAGCCAAGTAGGGTTTTTGATCTACTACACTCATGGAATATATTTTCTTTCGTATATATTTTAGTAACATTTCGATGTGATGTCATTATCTACATATATCTTTACTGACTGAGCGTAAAAACTTTGAAGCTCGGAACAGGCAAATACTGATATTATCTATTTATAAAAACCATGTTTCACCGCAGTGATAAAATAATAAAATGCTTTCTACACTCATAACCCCACAATATGATTTTCTCGTGTGTCGTGGGTGCCATGCACACAAAGACGAATATAGAAACAGCCAGACCCAGAACAGAAATCTTAACTCATTATTCCGATATCTGTCTGGCCGCGAATCGAACCCGGGACCCATTGCGTGTCAGACCGGTATGGTGACCGCTCCACCACGTAGGTCGTCAAATATAAATAATATATTAAATAAATAATAAAATCTGTACCATCTAGATATTAAAATGAAATATTGTAAAATTGACAAACACGTATATCAAAGTGTAGTATGTATTAAAAATATCATTGAAAAATAATTTAACTATGATATTTTACATTTTCCTGATGATAACGTTTATTTTAATTTTACAAAGGTATTACAGACATGCAAGAAATAAATGCGAATATTTCATATGTTCGCAAATACATATAACTTTAAATGCTTTTGTTAAACGGACCAATTAACCGTTTCACTAATTTAATGGTATGGGATAAACAATATAATAATATTTTACATGCAACATTATTGATTTCAGAAGGTTGGTACAAGGTACCTTTACCAAATCTTTAGAAGAACTAGGTATGGATTATGAAGACGAAAAAAATTCCATGATTGCTATGTCTGAAAAAGGTACTATTAAAGTATCATCTACAAATTTTCATCTATTTTTGATTCCTAGGAAACAAATATTTTTATGAGCTCTGCTTGTAGTTAAGCTCATTCTAGTTAAACTTTTCAAATGACATTTATCTTATATCTTATATGAGTATATAAAATTCTTGTCGCAGAAAATATTTTTTATGAAGACTTTTACGATGAATTTGACAATAACATAAAAACTGATAGTTCGATGGATGTAATCTTTTTCGGCCCTGAAAGTTATTTCTTAAGACTTGATACAGAAAGTATTTTGCATTTATTTATGCATACGGAAAAGCAAATGATTCCTATTTCACGGGTTTTACT
Organism: Cecropterus lyciades; assembly: GCA_002930495.1. Classification (NCBI taxonomy): domain Eukaryota; kingdom Metazoa; phylum Arthropoda; class Insecta; order Lepidoptera; family Hesperiidae; genus Cecropterus; species Cecropterus lyciades. The sequence continues at coordinate 1,102,374 of MOOZ01000021.1, read as the reverse complement.
AGCGTGGGATATTATAACTGGTGCGTATTTAAATTTACGACGATTCATCATTAATTATTATAATAAAATATTTTCTTTTATTTTATTTTTTTTATAAAGTTAAAGTAGTAAACGAGCGTGCAGTCCAACGAAAGTAATCACTGCCTATGTACTTAATTTAAGCAGCTTCACTTTAAAAAATGATTTATTCCAAATTGAGTAAAATTATAGCACACACATGAGCTATATTAAGTATCTTCGTATATGAAGGACCCTAGGCTAGCTACTTGTATTGTATTGGCGTTGTTTTATTCTTAATAGATAGTTAAATTAATTTTAATAAATATCGAGAAGACTATTGGAATATCAATTTAATAATTTTGCAGATGGAAAAACTGCAGCTTTTTTACAAGGTAGAGAACTCTTAGCTTTTGGTCGTCTTTTAGAATATGTACCAGAAGAAGACCTTTATTATGTAAATTTTGGAGACCCATCTGTATTTAAGTACTTTTCAAACAACAAGATCAATCTTAGTAAACGTAAGGTTTGTTTTTAACGTTTATTCGTTAAACATTTATATATCATGTTAGTAGCATGTTTTTTTCGAAATTGCTTATTTCGATATTTTTGATTAAAGTATGGAGTTTTAGTTGCTGCGTATCAACGATACTTTGGAAATAGATGGTATTTAAATGGTACACATATTAATGAGCTTGGATATTTGTTGTGTGGGTTTACATCATTTGATTTACAAAAAATAACTCCTATAATATTTAAAGAGCTTAATATTGACGTTCTTAGCAAATTGGACAGATGTTCGGCTAATCAAACCAAGGTAAATTAATATGAAATATAAATACACAGTATATATAAATAGTACAGTATGGTTTCTTTATTAATATTTTATATAAAAGCGTGATTATACATGTTGCAGACTTTATATAATATAGCAATACATACTAAGGCATATGGCTATCCTTATGAGTGGTCTTCACATGAAGTAGGGCGCCTAGATGCTCTACTGACTAGTAAGTGTAGTTACTATAATAATTTAATTTAATTTATAGTGTGGTTTGCATAATAAATAAATACGTAACAAGTTACAAATTAGGCAAAGGTAATTAACACATTGATATCGAGATTTAATTGGATTATTGACAGGTATATCCAGTGATGATATTAATTCCATTCCACTTGAAGCTATTTCTGGAATAACACCTCAAGTTATGAAACGGATTAATTTGTATAAACTTCAATATTTCACTAAGCAACAAATAATGCGTATGAATCCTAAAACGCGGCGAATTTATATTTTAAGAATGCAGTTAATGAATAGTTTAGATGTGGATCAAATAGCAAATAAAGTGGGCTGTAAAATTGAATTATACTTTAATATGATATTTTTTGTTAATGTCGTTACTATGCTCTGAGTGTTTTATTATAAAATCCATAATAAATCGATGCACTCAGTAATTGATTTTATTACATTTATTTATTCGTATTAAAACAGTATTGTAGTATTCTATTTATCAAATCGTTACTAATTTGTCAAAACGTACACTGTATACACGTGCCCTTAGTGTTTTTTGAAAACAAGAGAGTGAAATTATTTCGAATGTTTGTTTTTTAAATTGTTACTTCCCTTTTCAAAACAATGCAATATATTCAAAAACAGAGTTTTAAAGCCATATTTGAATCGAAGTATGTCTTTAAAATAGTTTTGTAATTATTAAATTTAAATATGTTAAAAATTAGCTTGTACAAATGCTTTACGCTGTTGTAAAATATAATTTTGACTATTTATTTTCAAGGTCATTATAAATGCCACCATTTTGTTTTATTTTAGGATACGCCATTTTCAGTGTTTCTCGAAAGAATTTTTCTTTTTTTCGTTTTGAGAACTTGGGGCTCATTTGAGGAGCACGTCCGTGAAATATTTTCGAAGGTATTGTTATAAGAATAATAGTTTATATTTTGTTACAATGCCTCCTGTAAAGCATTATTCGTCAAGTGAAGTCAATCAGTATGAATTATCATCGAGATTATTATCGTTAACTGAGAATAATACCTCATATACACTAACTCAAATAAATGGACAAAGAATTTATAGGAAGGCTCCTCATGCATGGAGTGGACCAGAACCTTCAAGAAACTGTGAGGTAAGATTTGTTTTGATTCAGTTGGTAAGTATTAGTAAAAAAGGCCCTTAATCTATTAGGTTTTATTGTTTTGGCGCCTTTTTGTAGTTCTGCTGTGCTTTTTTCCCCGCGTGTGTTATAGATTGTTGATCATCATTTTATTCTCATGCTCCATTGTTTGGTCCAGCTAGGGTAGCCTATTTTCAACAATTAAAGTTAGAAAATGTATGTAGTTTCCAAATAAATGCAGCTAGGCAAGAGGAATTCAAGTCGGCGAAAAAAAAGGGGGAAATCTAAATAATCTTTGTTGCCTATGCCATAGAAAGCTTGTAATTGAATGTTTGTTTCACGAAGAAATGCTTATGAACAATCATTTTTCTTATATCATGGAGTAGTTTTCAGCCGCACCCGCCACGATTGCAGGATAGCTGTTTTATTTAAAAATCACGATACCGTAGTTTTGTGTAATCATTTAGCTGCCGCGGCAGTGAGACTCGGGAGTGCCCGGAAACTTCGGCGGTACATTACCGCTTGCGGATCGATCAGATTGTCAATGTGCGGCACATTGACAATTTGACTTGACTGCTTTAGACGCGGAGGACTGTCCGCAGGCGTCGCGTTTGGTACTTACATCGCTACACTGTACACAGGTTCGACTCCTTAAGCACCACCGTCACACCTATTTCTGCCTAATAACAGCAGTGTTATACTCTACTGTGTTTTGGTGTCGCTAGGAAGACCTTATTCTACTTACCATCAGCTGAACTCTCGCATGCTCGTTTGCTACGTCCGTTATATTACATTCCCCTCATCACGGCGGTTGCGACTGTGAACCGCTCTATTTGTGATTAACCTTCCTCTTCGGGCCCACCTCAGAAAGTATGTATTATAACATGTTTCGTGCATGTTTGCCTTTAATTTTTTTATCATGGAAATTAAATTTATTTGCTTTGATTTCAATAACAAGCGTACAAAATCACAGACGCGCGGTACTTTCATAATTATTATACACGTAAATTAAACTTCTAATTAGATACATTTAAAAAAACAACTATTTGAATGATAGTTGGATAACATACGATGATCTGAAAAATAAACACCCCATAATACTTTTCATGAATCTTAATTGAGCTCGAATTTGTACGCAACTAAACTATTCAGCTGGGTACGCACTCACGGCCATTGTAAACATGAACACCGAACACAGATCTTTGTCTCGCACGTTTGGACCCAAATTAGCAAAGAGTACACGAATACTTCGTAATTCTTTGCATTCGAGCGGCGCCCACTCAATTCGAAGTGACAACTGAGTGATTTGAAGTCTTAAGAAAAAGGCATCGAGTGCAAAAGGTTAATACGAACTCTCACACAACCACCGGAATTCGTAGTATAACTACCCCGTCTTAACCGCTTGTTCTCTCTTGACTTCTGTATGAGCAATGTTACGTAACGTTAACGAAATTCCTATAAAATATGTACATATAGAACATACAAAATAGATCACAACGAACGTAATTGATAAATACAGTGTTATATTATAATACGAAACAAATGAATCCTTTTGATACATCTGTTGCCTAAGCGCATTATCAAAAACGTTAGCAACATATATTTTTTGATCGTAAGAAATACACACATTCTTAGATTTTATAATTGAAGTACATTCTTTGTATTATAGGTTTTAGTTTCTTGCATCTTGCTCTGTTTCTTGCATTTTACCGCTGGGTATGGTTGACGTTCGAGAGGCTTGCATAGTTCTGCAGCGTCGTATCTAGGCATTGGATTGGTGGACGGCTTCCAAGGGCGTAACATTTTAGGGTGCGCCACCAATTTTGTCACATAAAAAGTATATAATATTATGGAATTCCTTGAAACAAGAATTCATGATTGATTAGATAGAAAAAATCATAGTAAAATAAATCGGGAGGAAGAAAACTTCAAATCTTGCGAGGGACGCGGCTCGTGGCAAGTATACTTTGAAATTGTATTGCACAACTAAATTACAACATGTTTAATGTGTAGGTATTCATCGGAAGGATCCCTCATGATTGTTTCGAAGATACTCTCGTGCCGCTTTTCCGGCAAGCTGGTGAACTTTTTGAGTTCCGCTTGATGATCAACTTCTCCGGTTGGAACAGAGGGTGCGTATTTCTATTTTATGTTTGCATACTGGAAATTTTACCATCGTAAGACTATTATCTTATTAAGTACATAACAAAATATAATTGTGAAATTGTTTTAGCTATGCTTTTGCAATGTATACTACGGAGGCGGAGGCGAGCAATGCGATTCGCATGTTCAATAACTACATGATCAGACCATCGTGGCAATTGGGTATGGGTTTGTTTACAACCAAAATATTTATTTATTAGTTACATTCTGTCTTGTGTGAAATATGATAAAATCTTTACTTTCGTAAATTATTGTCAAATACTACCTATTTGACAATAATTTACGAATCGTTTAAATGTCAAAATTAAGATCATGCGTAAATTTCTTTAAATCTCTAACCTGAGAACCATGAACACGGTTTAAGTGTTTTTCGCTTGGCACTACAAGCGTCAACGATTAAAGACAATTATTCTGTTCGTCCTTATAAGGCCACGAAGCAATTTTACCGGATTTCTCAACGCTAACACTTGCAGCGCTAGACGAATGTTTCGTGGCCTAGGGTACGTAAGTTGTGAAATGTCGCGATTTTTCTCCGAGGTAAATTGACTCGAACAATTGTAATTTGGTATCGCGTTGTAATCGGATTATATCGTGTCAGGTGTATGCCCGTCGATAAACAACTGCCGCATATTCATATCGCGCATTCCGCCGACGACGCCGTCCGCGGAGATCGTCCGCTTACTGTACGCGCTGACGGACGAGGTGCAGGAGGTGCGCATCCGTCGCGCGGTGGCGTCGTGCGCGGCCATCGTGGAGTACCGCTCGCACCGCGGCGCGGCCATGGCGCGCAAGGCGCTGGTGGCGGCGGCGGCGGCGGCCTGGGGCTGCGGCGCGCGCCCCGCCGTCGACTGGTCGCTGCCGCAGTCGCCGCAGCTGCTGCGACAGTACCGCGAGGTACTGATTCTAATGATTATATCAAGAAAAATGCGATAAGGTTTCTCCTTCAAAGCTGGCGATGACATTGGCGAATCCTCTGGTGTTGCAATTGTCCATAGGCGACAGTGGCTGTCTTATTAGGTACAGATAAAAAAATACTTATGTATCAATATACTAATGTTTTTAGTTTAGACGTTTCGTTTAATAATAATATTTTTCGAACCTTGGTTGTAGTATAGTATATAGTAGTATCCAATAACTTAACCTATGTTAGTATACAAGGTGAACAAAAACTAAAAGCTAAAACTACAAATAAAAGGAAAATTCAATACCTAGCGCCGGTTAGCGCTGGTGTATGCCCTATTTTAAGCGCCCCGGATGGGGCGACAGCCCCATCTGGGGCGCTGGACACAGCTTGCACGCCTATGTGCTGAGAAGAGTATTGGTACTGCTAACGAGTCAATGCATCATAAACGCTGAATGCTTGCGCACGAGCGCGTAGAACTCATCCACACGAGCGCCCGCAAACATTGCTGATGCACTACAGTGTCGCGGCTTACTCAGCACCGCCTTCAGCACATTATTGTACTGGACACGTAGGGCTTTGAAAGCCCGCTGCGTATAGTCGGTACACAGACCGCACGTGTAAAACGTTTGAAAAAACGCTCTGAATAATGTCAGCTTCACCTGCATAGTACAGCGCGCAATTCTGCGAGCCAACATATTGCCCCGGACTGACATCGCCCGACGCTCCCGTTCTATATCACTGTCATCGTCGAGATGCTCAGTGACGATGTGGCCGAGATACCTGAACTCAGCTACCTGCTTCAGAGGAATTCCACATAGTTGTATAATAGGTTTAAAACCGTTGGGTTTGTTCTTTCCCCTGAAGATGATAAACTCACTATTCTTGGTATTGTAACTGTGTCCATGCTCCCAGGCGTAGTCCTCATATATTTTAAGCAGCTTTCGGATTACCCGAGGGGCTCAGAGGAACCATATCATCTGCGTAACTGAAGTTATTTACGACTATGACATTGATGGAGCACCCAACTCCAACTTTACTAAGCCTCTCTATCACCTGGTTGATATGCTGAACAGCCTCGACGAAGTCAGTCCTCCCTGTCTCACTCCACAATCCAGTTTGTAGGGGGTACTCGTCGAGTCCCCAACCTAACCACATTTAGCTGGTTATTGTACCAGTCTGATCTTAGTCTGATTTCATTTTTAAGTTTTTGCCAAAGTACTTTATAAGTAACTAGGTCAAAGGCGTTTGACAGATCGAGGAAACATCCATAAACCTGCATTTTCCTATTGGTGTAATAATATAAGTTAATAGTTACGAGTTATGCCGGAATTTATGTGATGTTACGCCTTCTTCACCGTTTTATCAACATGTTTAATGTTCCAGATTCCTAGGAAATAGAACTGACAAGAGTTCAATTTTGTTAGCCATATAGGAGATACCACTATCACTTTGTTTTTTTCTACTATCGTCCACTTTGTTAAGGACCGTTTTGATTTATGTTATCGTGGTGCGTCCAGGTGGGCCGCTGGACGCCCGAGCACGGCGTGGAGGTGCGTCGCGTGGGTGAGGAGCCCGCGGCGTCCTTCTCGCTGGAGCGCTGCTCGCAGGCGCGCCGCCTGCGCATGATACACGAGGCGCAGCGCGCTGCCGCCGCGCCGCCGCCCAGAGAGTGAGCCACACACTGTACCCTATGCTCTCGCCGGAGCGCCGCTCGCAGGCGCGCCGCCTGCGCATGATACACTGTATTATGAACTTCCACGTAAATGCAGTGCCGCACCGCCAAAAATGACAACACTCTCCGTCGTAATGTCGAAATTTGCGACATGCAATGCATCTAGTGTACGACCGAAACCGAACTTACGGTCGGGCATTAAATGCATCGTCAATTCCGATCTTTATTTGATATTTGCTCTCCTCACAGTTGAGTTGCGTATCCTTTAGGTGTTGGTGCTGTAGTGATTTACGTTGTGGTACCTGGTCGCAATACTTGTTTAGTATATCGGTTCTGTATCCTAGGGCCATAGTAGTTGGTATATGCATGTACATAGGGAATGATATTTGTTTTCGAGCGAAATATACAAACTGAGGAATCAATAATGGGCCTGAGTAAACTGTCTGTTTCAAGTGTTCAAATTTATAAACTTTTTAGGAATATGGAGTTGTTGAGCATAACCTAGATAAGGTTATGCTCAACTTAATTTTTTTATATTCAACTTAGTTTTATTCTATAAAACCCAATCAATAAAAATGTATCAATATTTAATTCAACTACTTGAAAAATAGCAAAGATTTACATCTTTGCTATTTTTCTTGAAATCATTATGGACTTCCTAAGCCTTAGATACATCTATTTTATGTCTTTTGTTCCTTATATCTATGTTAATTCACAAAGCCTTTTAATAAACTTTATAAACTTAATTAATATTCTTGTCAAATATATTTCTTAAATCAAATACATAAATTAATTATAAACAATTTTACATAGTCTAATGGAGTTCACTGTTAATGCGTGTTATCCTCGATATCACTGTTGACAGTTGGTCGAGCCACGTGAACGGCGTGGAGTCGCTGGTGTCGTCGATGTCGTCGCTGAGCTTCGCGAGCCCACCGCTGGGCTCCGGGCTGGGCAACGTGGGCGATGTGTGGGGCGCCACCCCCGCCCCGCACTACAACCCCTGGACCGCGCCGCACCCCATGCAGCAGTTCATCTCGCCCAAGAACGACCCGTGAGTCGACAGCGCACGCTGGGTAGCTAAGCTGTATCGAGACGATACATTTATCATGCAGTTTCAGACAGATACTAACATACAGATGCTAGGTATATGTAGGATGTGTTTATATGACGGTTAATATGACAAGTCATTTTTAAGAAAAATTACGAAAATAATAACATGTATGAAACATGTAGTGCAACAATGACTGAAATACATGTACATATATTAATAATGTAAACGCTCTTAAGACGATTAAAATCAAACGAGCGATTTATTTTACGCCAAATTTTAGAGGGATTTCAACTAGATTTGTTTTAAACTAAATGACAGGAGTAAGACGAGTCTTCTTTAAACAAAACAAAGGACAAAACAAAACCACAAAAAACAATAAATAGTTTTTGGTATAACACATTAAAGTTTTTATTGTTATTGATAAGACTATTTAAACGAAACTTTTAATAATCGATTTTGATTAATTAAAAAGTATTCTTAACATCAAATGAATATTTTAAGGAAGAAAAAACATACTTGCATGTTTATTGTAAAATTGGACATGAAATGTTGGAACACGAACCATTGATTTTATATTAATAGGGAGTAATCGAGTTTTAAAATATATTAATAGCGGACGTACATAGTCCGCACCATATTTTTGTTGCATTGTTTCGTTGTGTCGTCGTATGATAATTCGCGATAGTTTATACCGATGTCCATAGTCGCATATCTTGTCCATTGCCCTAAGGAAAAATAGTAGACACATTGTGTCTACTATTTAATATTGACGGTAATCGTAAAACGGCTTCGCTACCCAGTTGAATATTTATTTTATGATTTTGATTTTGTCAATGTTGATTAATTTATAACACTAATTAAGATTGCATGTAGTCTGCGCTAATACTTAGAGGGACTAAGGTTTTGGAGTGAGAGATGTTCAATCCAATTGCTTTTTCAATGATATTTATGTGATTTGCTGTTCAAGCGAGCATAAAGGATGATGAAGGTGTAGTGTGAATTATTGATTGAGCAATTTTATTGAATGTAATGGGGAATGTTATGGAATTTGTTTGTTAAAGCACTGTGTAAATGTCCTAAAATGCACGTTTAATTTTGTTTGCTCGAAGACATTTTGCTTTGTTTAAACTGTGTGTTGTGTTTGAAATGCGGTGTTGCGTCTAGCTACTAACGTGTGTGGTGCATTATGCCTTATTAATTTTATGTTAGGTTAATCTCTCCGCTCCTTTTAAGGCATAAGAGAGGTAAATTTTAATTTTAGATTTTATATTTAATCTCATGATGTCCTTTATAAGAATCCACTTGAATTACTTTTAATGTATTAAATTTGAAGCTTTTATAAGGCAGTATCGCGGTATATTTAAGTATGTCTACAATATTGTTTTAATGTTATTGAATATGAATTAAGGGCAACTGTGGGCGATGGGCGAGCACGCCCCGCCTTTAGGATTATTGCACAACTGGCAATCTGCATTTTTTGAGGTTTTTTCAACGAAATATTCATAATATTGTAATTTAATATATCTGTGTATGAGTAAGTCTATTTAAAATCAGGTTTTAAGTACACGAATCAATTTGGAACTGTTTTCTCAGCATGTTTAACCCAGCATTATGAAATTGTCTATCTACAATGAGCAAAATCTAAAACATTTTGTAACGAGACAATATGAATTTATCTCTCGGTGTTTTATGAGATTTTTAATAATATTGCATGCCAGATTGATAAATAAATTTAAGTATAATGCTTTAATGTACGTTTTATTTCGCACCTTAAGCTTCACTTATCCTTATGCTTTTTAATGTTTTCGATGCGATCTCAAAATCAAAATCAACTGATTTTGATTTCTGCTCATTTTTAGTACTCTCTGAAGCGGGACGTATTATAAATATAAAATATCGATAATAAGTGAAAAAAATAGAATGATTTCGAGATCGTCGAAGCCTAAGTTCACGCATGACCACCACCACGAACCTAAGGAAGGTCTCGTGAACGCCACACGCGGCGCGGCGAGAAGTTTCCTTCAAAGCCGAGTGTGCGCCGGCGCCGCGCGCCCGCTCCGCCCTTCGTCCAACGTGCACTCGGGCTCGCGCGGAGTGATGCGGGTGTAGGCGTGTTGTGTGACGTGCTGCGTGCTGCGGCGATGGCGGTCTGCGACAAGTGGGTCGCACTCAAGATAGTAGAGTTTGTAAGTAACGTGTTGACATGAGTTGATTATCGCGGCGTTGTTAAAAAGACGAACTGTTGAGTAGAAGTATATTTTATAGGTTTTTCGTTTTTTATTTAGTGATTGAGTGACAAGTTACTCGGTATTGAGTAATCACTAGTGCAGAACTTATACGGGACACATTACGACTAGAACCATGAAATTTGGAAAATAGTTTTATATTGTATCAACACCCTAAAGGGGTTGAATATTTTTATTAACTAAAGAAATCGCATGCGGGTTGCATGCGACAATTATAATATTCTAGTCGATAATAAAACTTTGAATTTTTAATGATCACCGGAAAAAAAAAACAAAAAAAATATATATACGGACTTAAGTGCTAACGATTTCACATAGATTAAAGAAAACCGTTTTCTCCATCCATATGAGGGTTTTCGCACCTTTTTCATAAAGGTCCTTCCTATGTAATTTCAATATATCGCCATTTTATTAGCACATTAATGTTTCTGTAATTCTGTTAACAAAAAAAACATAACCTACTTGAAATTATTATTCGCTATCAACGTTATTTGTTATTTGTAGAACTGTCCAATTTCCAAACATGTTATTTTGAAATTGTCGGACCACGGCGTTGTAGATGGCTTAATGTTTGCATAATAATTCTGACCTATTGATACTTACCTATTATACGTGGTTTGTCTATTTAATTATATTTCAAACGTGTAAATAATGTAATCATGATAATATTATGAAGATGTTAGAAATTGCGCTGTTAATCATTCTATGCAAATGGAACTTAGTAATGTAATAATATTTTAATTTGGTTTCTAATGATAGATCCTGGAGTATAATAGACTCCTGTAAATACTAAAACGGTTTACCTTCTTAAGGTGACCCAAGTTAAATCTTGCACAAAGTCTTACTTTGGCCTGTGCCTCATTGAAATGTTTTGAATGTCTCTATGGACTTTGTTTCGCATAAATATATGACACCTAGATAATGCACCACGTCTATTTGACAGAACATTAAACGTCCGCTGAATGTTGATTTTTGGCCGAAGCCGAAGCGGATTCGGCTATCGTCCCAACCTTCGACCGAAGCCAAATGTTCATAAAACTTTTGGACACTTAGTTCCTAATTGACTAAAAGTGAAAATTTTAATGATTTTAAAAAACTTTTCTGTACGAAAATTTGTCGTTTTAAGCAAAGTAAATTAAGCCCTCAATAACACCAGTACGCGCCTGTTAGAACCATCCTAGAAAATAAAACTTGTTATTTTGATGTTTTTATGTACCTAAATTGATCTTGACAAATCACAATTACCGCCGGGTGGATAACTTCATTGCGGTTGCCACGTAACATCAATGTGTCATTCATTACAGCTCTAATGACTGTTATTAATCTGATCTGGGTAACAATATTCTCACGTCTTACGTGTGACCGACGGAGAATTACTGTGCTTACCTACACCTAGATAAAATTAATTAATCATGTTCACGATCACAAATAGAATTACAAATTACTAGAGATAGTTTAAAGGAACCATAATCGGTTGTATTATTATCAATTGCAGATATATTAATACATTTTTCTTTGTAAACGCATTTGGAAGGTTTTTGCATGGCAAGTTAAGGCAATAGGAATAAAGTTGTGGGGAGATTGATGTCTACAAAAGTTAGTTCTTATTCCAACTTTAGGATGACCATTTCAATTAGGCTTCGGCTACTGTTCTTTCTTTGTGTCGTACATTACTGAATTTATAAAAAGCTAGTACAAAATAAGGGATACCACGTGAAGTAGGGTCAGTGTTAATTTTGTCGTCTCATTTCCATCAAAAAGGAAACGACTCGGACGTCGGTTTCCTTTAAAATACAACAAAAGAATTGCTAAGTATTGGTTTATATTGTTTTGCATATACGGACAGTAGGAATATTTGTGTACAACGCCAAGTGACAATGTTTATCCTCAAACATTCATTGCAAAAAATACGATGGATGGATTAGTTGTCTTAGCGTGAAAGAATCGCAATTCATGTCATGTCGACTGCTTACTAGCTTAAACTTCTCCTACTAGCCACCTACTACAGTTAGGTTTTATTAAGCCTTCAACAATCGGAATATTTAGGAGGCTATTCGTGGAACAGATCTTAGGAACGTAAAATTCATTTTAAGTAATTTTCGCCGCCTGTACACATCTTTTACCAACTCTGTTAAAACAGAAGTTTTATGAGAAGCCGATCATATATGTGTTGTCCCTGAAGATTACAGCTGTCTTTCATAAAACTGAAGAAGAAATTCTTCACGATAGAAGTAGGTATGCTGCAGTTCGTTCTTGTAGTTCCGGTATCAGAATAGGGCTACGGTATCACCTGCTAGTAGGAAGAGTGAGTCCAGTCAAGCGACCCCGGGAAGGCCGTATGTGTGGTCACTTGGGTGGAGCCCGATGAGGTAACGCGCTCAAAGGACTCCGATTGCATTCCTTTGGAGATCCCAGAGTCCTTTTAGCAGTGTCGAGGACTGCCACCGGGCGGGTTTTACCATTAAAAATCCCACATACCCAGCGACGCACGCACGGCGTTAGGCGTGATTGTTCTCCCCTCAAAAACAAAAGTGTTTTGCTGTTACAGTCAATTTGAATTTTACTTGCAACTTTGAATAAAACTGATTTCATAATTCTATTTTTTTAACGATTTTTTAATAAGACTACAATCTTACCCTTGTATAATATGTAAGTTATCAAAATTCAAAGATTTTTGTTTATCAAAACAGTTCCGTTCAAAGATACCCAAAATTTAGGTTAACTTTGTACGTTCTCGAAAGCTCCATTTTCTCTCTTTTTTTTCTAAATAATCAGAAATACAGTTAATTAATTCAAAAATTCGGCATAAAATGACACTTATTATTCAACAAAACACAACTGATTAAATAATTAGGTACTTAGTGGACAATTTAACATTTTTCGAATATACCTCCCGTACGAGGGATACCTACAGTTGTACCCCTTACCAGAAAAATGACACCGTGCATGATGAAACAATTTAAAATTGATCCTAAGTATTATTTAACATTTCATTAGAAATTGTCATACGTATCTAACAATAGATTGTTTCACGGTACGATGCGACCTTCATGGATTGTCTAACTTGGGGTCGTTTAGAGACTCCTAAAATGCTGAAAAAACTGCAGTACCTACGTAGCATTTAGGATGTGGTAAATGCCGTAGTAAATGTACTAGGTATACACAGTTTTTATAAGAAACTGTGTAGGTTGGTCAATTGCCTATATTTATTTACGCCTGCCTTATATGCATATGATACTTTTTGTAAGCCCGTATCATATTGCTGTATTTATTCATTCCTAAATTACTTTAGAATTAATAGAATCAAGACTTTTAATATTAACCAGATAAATTGATTCGAAAGCAGTGATAGCCTATTGGTTAAAATTCGGCATTCAATTGAGCGTCCGAGGTTGAAATCCCAGGTTTTTTCTAAAAATAAAGTGCGTATTAGAAATTAATTATGTGGAAAACATCTCGAGGATACCTTCACACCTAAGTGTTTTAAAAAAGTTCTCAAAGGTGTGTTAATTCTACCAATTCGCGGTAGACAATGGCCTGAACCCCTCATACTGAGAGGAGATCCGTGCCCAGCAGTGGGAAAATAATGGGCTGACGAGAGATAATTTAATAAATTATAATAGATCCTTAGGTGATACAAAATGGGCCGATTTTGTGCCATCTCAAATATTTTATCCTTAGCAAAATAGGCTCATTCAAAGTGGCTATTACCAATATCTGTTTGTGTTTATCATCCACACAAATACTTCTATTTCCAATGGACAATCTAAATCTGCGATTTATCTGACATCCTGAGAACTGAGCTCAGGATCTTCAGAATAGATGACAGGCACTACATTCGCTGTGTTCTTTAAAGAATCTTTGAATTAAAAGCAAATGGTTTAATGCTCACCACAAAACACCTGTTTACTTATGTATTCTTACAACCTGAGTACAAATGCAGTAATTCTCATGGATTGTGCGTACATCTGATTACGCAAGTGTATAACGTGGCTGTATGTCAAAGTCATGTGCACCATTACATGTATTCAACGTCTCTGTTTACAAGACCTCAATCCACTACCGCTTACCAATATGAGGTAACTTAATGAGGAATATGGTAACATAGTACTTGTTTTGATTACACACTAGTTGTGTCCCGAGGTTTCGGACGCGTTTCATAAACAAATGTAACATAACTTCAAATTGTGACAAAATAAAGACTGTATAACGTACATTTTGACATACACTACAAATATATTTTCATAAATTAAATTTACTTTAGTATTATTGAACTGAAGTGATTTCAAAGACAAACAGACAGACAATAAATAATAAAATTATTGAAGTAGGTATTTGTTATTGCTTATTTTCAGTCCTTCAAAGATTTATTTTTGATAAATCCTATATGCAATGTTCAGACACGTGGAACATTCATTCTTATGATTATCATGTTTTTCTAGCTGTTTTTCTTAGTTTTATGCTAAAGTTCTTGTATAATTTCACTTAACACAGTAATCTTAGCTTTTAATTATTTCACTTACTACAAGTTTTTCAAGCATAATGAAAGAATGATATAAAATTCTTTGAGACAATCAAAACATTACAATATATTGATTTAAAAATATATAATATATTCATTCGTAATATGCAAATTTAAGTATGTACCTACGTACCTTCCCCGTATAATTTTGTACTTAAACCCATTACACGATCATAATGAGACCTATTGATACCTACCCATGGATATACTTTATACACGTGTATTTACATATGTAACTAAATAGAAATGTTAGTTCATTTCGTACCTAAAGACATAATTATCCGCTATTACATGCAAGTTACCTTTGAGGTCTACGGAAGATTGTTGATAGTTCTTCATCTTAAAGTCAAGTGGTTAGTGATAGGAATTTTACGTAGTGTTGAGTCCAATGCCGCTCCCACGGTGGACAGCAGCGACGTTGAGGACCGAGGGAGGACGTTCAAGAGGTCACAGCATACTTACCGACGGATCACCTATTGTGTAGCTATTGTGTTTATGGCTTTTGCGGAATTTCCTTAAAATATACGTAGTGTGAGTATGAGTAGATATTAGTAGTTGTTGTTGTATACTATGCTATAAACGGCAGTGGAATCATTTCTTAAAATGAAAATATAGAATGTTTTATTAACGAAGTATGAAATAAATAAAACACTTTTACTAAAATACAAGGAAATCTACAAACTTATACTTGTATATATTTATAATTGTCTCTATTCAAATTGTTATCAATTGGTTAAGTTTAGAAGGTAGACTTTGGGTAGCTTTTAAACCGAATTAAACACCAAATTAATAAAAAGCCTTCAATTAATGTTGAAAAAGAGTTCTACTTCGATATCGGCGAGGTATTGGTGATTCCTCTTGTGTTGCAAATGTAGACGGCGGTGACTACTTTATATCAGGTAGCTCGTCTGCCGTATAGTTAGTTTACCTGAATATAACCGAATACATAAGTAGGTACCTATACTTAGTGAAAAATGACTAGTGCTAATTAAATTTAACGGGAAGGTAGGTGTTGCACAAGGTTATAAAGATATGATTTTTCGACACTAAATTAGGGCAAAAAAAAAATAAAGAAACAACCAGTTCTAATTAGAAATAGAAGTACATTGGTTTAACAAATTGTACAGAAACAAATTGTTTCCATTGATTTAATGCTTATATTGATAGATGTTCTGCGTGGCGTGTTTGGTCACGAAGCGAGTGTCCACTGATGACGAAGCACGCTTGGCGCTGCTGCTGCAGAAGCTGTCTCGTGAGTGGTCGCTGCTCACTTCAGTCACTTGGGATTCTGTCGGCGGTGCCTTCGCGGATGCTGTTTATGGAGGTGAGACTTTGGTTGTGACAGCCGACTATCCTACATAGATGTAAGATGTAAATGTGCAGTCGTTCAAAATCCTAAAGCGCACGAAGTATTACTATCTACTATAGTATTACTATCACTAAGTTAAAAAGTGGACGCTTTCAACATTCATAATTAGGATTCGAACGTAAGCATTTCTTGAGACGAGGTTTTTATAGATGCATTACACATATACCTATGCCAACACCCAGATCTAAAACAGACTTGTTTCCATTATCAAAATATCTGGCTGGCAAAATATCGAATCGGAACCCTCTGTGACCGCTCAGATACACGTTATTGTCATTTACTTATATTTGTTGTTTCTCAAACCAACTCTGTCTTAATTTTTAATTTGTTGAAAAATATTTAATTTATTAATGTGAATGCCTTTGTGTATGTATTATTATGTATTCAGTATTAACGTTTGTGTATGTATTAGTCAGAATTTTTACTTCTTTTTAACGTTTGAAAATGTAACTAACTTATCTGTGATGCATATTTTGAAACAGCAAACTCGTTTTACGAGTGTTTACTTGTACAATTACTGTAGAGCCACGAAGTCGAAATAACTGCACTGATAATACATTTGCAGGTTACGTGATAATTACCTTCGGTCTAATATTGGCGAGAATCTACCAAGAGATACCGAGGGGACGACGGATATTGGAAGGAATATTCCTTGGTTTTGGATTGCTGTTCTTCCTTGTTTTGGGTAAGTAGGGTTTAAAGTAATGATAGCCTAGTGGTTGAATTTTAGCCTCTTAAACTGGAGGTCAGAACTTCGATTTCAGATACCACTTATCAGGCATTTCATGAAGCAGTGATAGTAGTTTAAAATTTAGCCTCTTAATCTGGGGTTCCAGATTCGAATATACGATTATTAGTAAGATCGAACTTTATTTTGGGATTTTTGAAGTTTATATATTTTTTCTCCTCAGGTGGTCTAGAATTGGCATCCTTAGACTCTGTCCCAAGGAATTTGGTTGTTAACGCTTCCGTGCTTGGAACCTTGTCCCTGGTCGTGGCCGCCTTATTTTTGTTGGATCTTATGGGCCCAAGGATATATACGTCTACGCATTACGCCCAAACTGACCCCGTTATATCCCCACGACCGGAGAAAAAAGTCTCTATCATTAGCCAAGCAGTTGGTAATGGACATGACCAGCAAAATGGACATTTGACTAACGGTCAGACAAATGGTAATTTGACGATCGGTCAGACAAACGGACATTTGACTAATGGACATACGAACGGACATTTGCCTAACAGTCAGACCAATGGTCATATTCTTGCTGAAAGACCAAAAACGTTAGATTTAGAGAAGGGCAAAACTGAAATCAACAAAGAGCAAACACAAACAACGTTTTTCGATGAACCTAAAAATGGTTTCACGAAATTTGATGTCCCAAAAATTGAAAAAGAACTAGAACAAACCAAATTTGGATCTGTACGTAACGGAATTGAAGCCGGCAATTACGTGCGCCTTTCTGACCCCTTATCAGACGCAGACCGCCTTCATTATGAAAGAGAGTTGGCAAAGTTTAATGAAAGATATTTCAGAGATTACTTAGACATCGTAGACGGAAGACTACCGGTAAAGGAACAGTACCTACCAGAGTTACAGACTCCGGTATTTGCGAAAGTCAAGCCTGGGCGACAGCAAAGTCTATTCGACGATGGTCCTCCGAGCTACGAACAAAGACGTTCCTCGAAATCTCCTTCTAGAGCGAAGACAGTAGCGACACCGACTTTACAACAGCTGGAAGATTATTTAAGAGGTTCTACGAGGTCTCGGAGAGGAGATACTCCAGTTTTATTTCCCATGGAGCCGATAGAAGAGAGAGATAAAGAGGATGTGGAAGGCAGAGCGTCTGGCACTCCGACTGACCCTGGTTTCGTTCAGTACACTGCCGGCAGATGGCCTGACAAGCGGGAAATAAGGACACCGAGACACAGTCCCACTCAATAAGAATAATTGTGATGACTGATGGTATCGTTCGTCACGCCGAGACATCAGAGTGACGTGATTAATTACTGGTTACAGCTGATGGACTGAGATTTCCTGGGCAGTGTGCATGACTCAAGTTTAATTTTAGTGACAAATCACGTTATGTATTTTAAAGTAGGAATACTAATTATTAATTTCGATTTACATGATTTCAATAAGACTTTGCGTCTATCGTGTTAATGATTGTTGCGTTAAAAATCATGGTTGTAATATAGAGGACGTTGGAAATACGATTTTTTCTACTTTTCGTTATTTTAACCGATGTGTAAAAGTCTATAAATTGTCTACTGAAGCATTTAGCTAGCGTGACAAGACTAATGCCGTGATTGACATGTGAATTGTTCATGGATTTTTTTTCACAACGCAGGGAGACATTGAACAAACACTACGTTGCCCCGATATTCATGAAAAGATACGGTTACCCTGAATATTTTCAAAGAGCCAATAAGGCTTAATCGGAACCGAAGGTCCGTTTTATAAGATCTGAGGACTGATCTTTCTTATTTTCATAGGGAATCCCTGTCCAGCAATGTAACATTTTATTGTTTCACCATAATTATAAGTATGTGTACAGTAATATTAGAATACGTGTATTTGCTTCATAATGTTATTGTGTAAATTTAAAATTAATTATAATTTTAATACTAAGAGTATTTTAATTTTAGTTACCACTAAGTTTGATTGAGACCGGAACTCGTGAGTTTGTCTGATTTTATAATTGAATTCAGTCAAAATAAAATATCACGATTAAAAGCATTGTTCAAATCGCGCGTCATTTGCGGTTCCCACAAATGTGGGAATCCTCTGATTATTATAGCTTATTTTTTTGTATGTGTTCAAGACAATAAATTTGTACATTAACGAATTTTAATTATTCTTTTAATAATGCTTACTTCCTATTAAATATACCTATTACTCATAAGTTTGGATTGGCTTTAAAAGCGCCGAATGTTGGTAAAGTATGTAAACTTAGTTCGTTGATCCTTGTGTTAAGTGGAAGATTACAGCTAATTTGAAAATAATGACTTGTAACGTCCATACCTACACAGTGACAATGCAATTATAGATAACTATTGTATGTTGGACTCACACGCATGTGGACCTAGGCGTACCTGTTTATACTTAAAATAACCGTTTCGTTGGTAGGTAACCACCTGTAGGTTTGGTGACGTCCATTAATTATGTGAGGTGATCTTTACAATTTTTCGACTCTCCGTCTCCCTAATCATACGTGCGATTGTTCAGTTTTCTCGCTGTTTTACGTTACGTTTCTTGTAAAAATCGTGGTGTTACACAGAGACCTTCCCCGAGTGAGATTGGATGAAATTCGACCCGACCCCCACCACATGTAAATATATCACGTAATTAATGGATGTCCCCTTACTTAAGACACAACTTATTACATATAGTTTTCGTTATCGTCGAATAAAGTATGCGTGGACATGTAAATAACAAATACGGTATATGGAAATCAGTAAATACCAATGAGATATTGCGATCATGAGTACCTAGCATAGATAATAATATGGGTTCCTCCGTGGAATAATTATGAATTGAATCGATAAACAATGTATACCAAAATGTCGTTTCTACATACCTTTTGCTTGCTATTTGTGTACGTAAGAATCTTAAATAAAAACTGTCAGTTGGTTTTTCAATTTTATTGAACTAAATCGTATCACGCCGCTACGTCGAAGTAATCGTAATAAATCGTTGTGACAGACGCATTGAGTCCAATTATCATTATCGTAGGAAAAAAAATAATAAATTCTAGTTGTTATATGTTTATCTTGCCACACGGCTTCATCTACATCGAGTTATACAGCACGAACTCTACGTTAAACATACAGCATGGAAATTCTTGAAAAATGCCTTGAAACATCAAATACATAACATTGAAAATATTTAAAAATCTAAATATTCTTAAGGTCAACGCCCACAGCTATGAATGAATTTCGCAAGAGTTTACTCCTGCGCTAAATAAAAGGTCTGTTTTCAGAGTTCTCGCTAATGAAATAGACCGCCAAGTTCATGAATGCTTCTGTCTGTGTTGCAATAATTAAAGCCTTATGCTCACCTGCAGTGAGGGATTAGGTTGTAATTTCTTTTCATTTTTTTATAAAATTTAAATAGTAAACTAGCACGTAGTCCATCTTGTAAATAACGCTAGAAATCATGTTAGAGATTCCTCAACTACAGATGTGTGTCTGCTCCTGAGGACTAAGGAATAGCAACACGCTTGTAATTGAGGAGAATCCATATATCCATATTCTTCCAACGAAAGGCATGAAATATTCAAAGCAAAGAGTAATCATAGACTACCATGGATGAGGAACTTGGGAAGTCTGGACTTCCCTTAACATAGGCGAGGAAAGAGAAGATCCTAAAAAGGTCCTCCACCTTTATTTTGTCTATAAATTTCAGTCTATGTCACCACCCGTCTTAACAAAATGAAGTATGATAAGGAACTTTACCTTAAAAGGGTTAATAGGGTAATACCTGGGAAAACTGCAGGTTATATTTAGTCACGTATGTCATATATTACATAACTAAACTTTACGATACATTATTGTCCGACTTTACCTGCGTAATTGCAAATGGTACCCAAGTTCCGTGTGACATTACGAGGTCACACCGTATTAAATTGTTTGTAAAATTACTCTAGCTATTTATTCAAGACAAATACGATGTCATGTTTCTCGGTCATGATGTTATTGTTATTATTATTAATATCGTTCAAAGCTCGTGGGAAATAAGTTATTTAATAGTAGGTTACTAATAAATTATTATTATAATAAATTATTTTTAGTGATATACCTAGTCTTTTTGTTTTAAATATGTAAGCAAATCTTTAAACTTTACATATTTACACAGATAATTATTAAGTACAGCTGTAGGTAATGAGAGTAATAGAAAAAATTATGGCTTCATCCGTCCGGACAAAACGCAAAAAAGTATCGTCAAGAAAAAATACAAAAAACCAATTAGTGTGAATGAAAAATTTCAATTGAAAAATTTTAGCTGTTGTTTTATTAAAATTAAAGAAACATAAAATTAAATGTTTTTGAAGTGAAAACTTCTTTAGCGGCGTTGAGCACTTTTTCTGTAATGGGTATAAAATCTTAAACTCGCGTCAGGACACGTGACCTGATCGAAAATTGGTGCAAAATTATTCCCTAACCATTCCAAAATATCAAACATGCTCAACGTTAATAATCAAGTTTTCACTTCTGCCGGCACTCCCGGAGTGCAACCCGTCTTCTTTTTTTAAGAATATCGTGGCCGTGAATTAATAAAGTTAGATTTAAAGGCGCTAAAGCCAAAACCGTCAAAACATAAAAAGAAATCGCGGGTTTTTTTCCAAAATAGTCCAGCTTTACTTCGTGAGTCATTGTAGGTACGATTAATAGATATGTTAATTGTAAACTATTAAAATCTAAACAGATTTTTTTTCTTGTAGAGTATTTTATTTTTGTAGTTCAAAGAGAGATATAAAAGTTTTTACATTATACGTGTATACATGGGCATATATAAGGCGGTGAATAGGATCTGGACATCCCCTTAGCATGGGAGAGAAGAGGAGAATTCTTCAAGTAAGAGAACTTTTTGTTGGCACATTCGGAGTGTTCATTTCGTTAAATAAGGTGAGAAAAAAAATTAGAGA
This sequence comes from Cecropterus lyciades, assembly GCA_002930495.1. Taxonomy (NCBI): domain Eukaryota; kingdom Metazoa; phylum Arthropoda; class Insecta; order Lepidoptera; family Hesperiidae; genus Cecropterus; species Cecropterus lyciades. Next base: position 1,080,673 of record MOOZ01000021.1, on the reverse strand, counting down.
TTTGCCAAACTTTTTTTCGCTGTTGCACTCCCTTAACAAAGCTATAGCTACGTCCATTCATGTATGTTCTGTAGTTGTGGTAGGGAGGTGACACGAGTCATTTCGCAAGCAGCCTTGCAGACGATCCTCGCGCTATGTAACAAGCATAGACTCATAGAGTATAAGTAAGGACCGTGAACGAACTTAACAAAAGGACAGTTTTTACCGTGTGAGAATCTTGTAGCCTTCGCACATCGCCGCCGGCGACGCTTCCTTCGCTAGGGTTGACACGTTTACACTCTTGTCGTTGATTTTTTGTTTTAAAAATATTGTAGGGTTTATATATTTACAAAAGGGCCATTCTTGCCATTCTGGCCATTCTGGCCATTTCATACAAAATTCTTGATGGCATTCTCTGCTAGTCAACCCTGGGCGAATTTATGGCAGATTTTAAACAAGGTACACAGCGTATGATTAGGGGTGTACGAATATCGTTCGAATCGCAATTTTTCTGATTATTCGAAATTATCTGAACTTTTTCGAATCATTCGGGAACTTTCGAATAATTCGAATATTCGAATTGTTGGATTCGAGTTTCGAATCGAATATGAATATTCGATTCGGAACGAATAATTCATAAGTTCGAATTATTCGCACACCCTACTCATAATCAGATATGAATTGCTATAAATAACTATACAAATATATAATATAGAAATATAAAATAATAAGTAGCTCAATAGAAAAACGTTTAGGTGCTCAGGTAATGCTCTCGGAATAGCTTTTTAGCTTTGCGTGAATGGCAATTAAATTAATATTTATTTATATAGAGTTTGAGCGGCTAATAATATTGAAAAATATAAAAAAAAAAATTACGAACAACACAATTTTCTTAGAATGTTTATTCTTCTAAAAAGTTATAAAGTGTGTCCTTATATGACCCTGCATGTAATTCATAACTTCAACAATGAAATAAAGAAAGGGTTTACGAATATAAATATTTAAAGCGTATTAATTGCCGTTATAAAGACCCTGGGAAATACATTGACGATTATTATTAATTTTGTGAAACACTACCATTACGTATAATACTACGTATTATGAAATCTTTTTATCGTCTTGAAGAATTTTAATTTCACATTTATGGTAATATCACACATATCTACTTAATTTCTTTATTAACTAATTAATATTATTAAAAAATGCCTTTGAGGCAAATATAGTTATTAGTTACGTTTGGGTGAGTATTGAGAGAATGTATGGATATTTTATCCTCTTTAAATTTATTGAAGTATCTACTGAAAGTACCTATTGATAACAGATTTATGTAAAGAAAAATGGTTAAAAATGTCAAATCAAAAACGGAGTGTTATCAAATTAGGTAGGTAATTGAAAGATTTGCTCAGCATATTATTTCTGAAATCGAGGTTTTATTTATGAAACATGCAATGCAATAAAATACTGTGTTACTGAAAATATAACCTTTATTGGTATCTACAATATAATTCTCATACATCGAATATTTAAATATATTACATCATAACGAAATAACTCTCTATTATGTAAAATAAACATGACTCCGACCTCGCGGTCTTTGGACGAATTTGACAATAGATACGTAAGTACTAACATTAATAAGTTGAGCTTGTGATACTACTGTCTACGTGTGCGTTTATAGATAAAATTCTTTTTCCATTTGTTGACAACGATTACCTTTATAAAATATTAGAACGTTAGCGACGGATTTAGGTGTAAATTAGTAGAAGGTAGGCTTTCAAAGAATTTTATAAAGAAAAAAAGGAAAATGTTTTTTTTTTTTATTTGACGGGGCGAGGGGGGATTGGGTGCTACTATTATTGTAATTTTGCCATGTGACGGAATTTGCCACGTGGGCTTAAGTACTTTCATTGAGATTTGGGTAGGGACCTCGAACCTCCAGTGCCCCCCTGTATCCGCCACTGGGAAATGAGCATGCAGTTCACCTGATGATAGATAGCAACAGCCACCTATGTACACCTATAATCAACGCGGCAGCGCTAAACACTGTAGTTAAGGCAGACATAGGTATGGCGATAATGCTTCTAGAACCGAACCTTGAAGAGTTTTCCACACATTTCGGATTTTTAGTTACTTGTACATCTATTAATGAGCGTCAGTAACGGTTTTGCCGTATAAACGCACAACAATAACATTTCATGTATTTGAAAGTAATGTTTAAAATAAGTGGTTATCTGATTTAGCATAACTAATTCAAATTACTGTGTATATTAAGTAATCGGAAGAGTGACTGTTAATTTTGGCGGCAAGTAGACGATGTTCTCATCTGACAGTTTGACACAGTGTTGCCACCAACTACACAACTTTTTAAATCGCCCTACCAAATTCTTTTCTGTTTATTATTATCATTATAAATATATAGTGCGCTAACTAGACATATTACATGCATCCCTAACTAGTAATAGCACCTTTATAACTAAGAATAATAACTTTTAGTGATAATAATGTTACATCGTGACTCGTAAGTTTATATAATTTTGTCGCCGGAAATAACAATACTATTGACACATAATACGAATTCCATAAACAACAAAATTATTCATATAATTTGTCTATTCACTAGTTATATGAAAATAAGAAATATAATATGCAACTATACAATATTACCATTCTAAAATATTGTGATGTACACAACCACTTTATGTGATTTAATTTTGGAATGTTTTTTTTTTCATCTTAAATTCGTATTAAATTAAGCAAATAATTGTTCTAATTGGAATGTTCATTGTAATTACAATTTAAGCTTATAATTTTTATTTTATATATTCGACTACACATAACATTTTTGCCGTTAACAAAAACACGACTAAAATGAAAATAGAAGTACCTTCATATACAACTAATGGGTAAACACGACTCTATAACAATCCTATTCTCATTTTAATCAAAACTAAAATAAAGGATAATATCATAAATCAGATCTTCGCTGGACGGTAATGTGAATACATTTGAGGTACAGTAGAACGCGTCGAACTTGAAGAATTAAAATCCTCTCATTTATTGAGTCCATTAAGTTCTTGGAGGGGTTTCACTGGCCGTTAAATCCTGCAAAAAGAAATATTTATTCAGTTATGATATGTCCCATAGACAATATAGACATGCGTTAATACTATACACCGTATCTTCTCGTTAAGGTAAAAACAGATAATTAATAATACACATAACAATTTAGATTTGCATTTGAAATGGAATTGTTCGCTTTGATGCAGGCATTTACAAGATGTTTATTTTGTGCCATAGTCAGTTTTTATAATGTAGAAGAAGCAATGCCGGATAGGCTAGACTATTTAGTAGCGTAGTCGAAATTGAATTCGTCGCCAGCCATTTTGGAATGTACGATGGGGGATAAAGATGTCTTCAGATCTCAATATTATGCCACCCTCAAGTCGTGTAACCAAAAGGTCATGGAGACCTCGGACCCGGATATTTTACGTCACTGACCTTATTCTATTATTTTTGCCGCCCAGTAAAAAGGTCGGCAACATTTAAATAATCTTAGATTGGTGACGAAAAAGAATCGACAAGATAGCATTATATTTACCGGCCCTAACATCTACCGTCCTAGACTCCGGCCTACAGCCCGGTCTATTATGTAGACTGCATTCTCGTTTGCTTCTTCCATCTTAAAAAAAAGTGTTAGTATTGAAGAGCGACGAGCTACTGAGTAGGTACCGTTCTCGTGCCGCTGGTCGCGCTGCAGCTGCACGTACTGGCGCACGAGGCGCGCGATCTCGTGCGCCTGCTCCGCCTGCAGCCGCGTCACGCGCTGCTGCAGCAGCGAGCCGCACTTCACGTCCAGGAACAGCGTGCCGTCCTCCGAACGCACCTGCCGCGATACGTGGTATTAGTTTGAATGTTTTTATTCATGACAACGACAGATACCGTGATCGTGACATTTAATAAAGTCGTGAATTCGTATGGAAGTGGAATTACATAATAATTCTAAATAAAATAAATAAATCTAAGAGTAGCTAAAATCAAGACGCGTTTACACTCGACTCCATGGAATCCATAGAGGAATAAATAGTTCTTTTAATCAATAAGGGTCAATAGTGAACAGCCTGCGATAGTCCGCTCCCCGTAGAATCGTCTAGAA
>MOOZ01000021.1:1047715-1075437 GCA_002930495.1 Cecropterus lyciades | reverse complement strand
GACCAGAACACAGCAGTGCATAACACTGCTGTTATAAGGCAGAAATAGGTGTGGCGGTGGTGCTTCCGGAGTCGAACCATAAAGAGTTCTACCACCTTCAAAACGGTCGCGATATTTTTGTGAACTGTCTCGATGGCGCAATAAAATAAAATGCTTTGTACGCAAACCGTACTCCCGCCTTAGTATCGGTTAGCGCCGCTACACTCCTATACCAGTCGAGGCACACGAGGCTCACCTTCCTGGTGGAGATGAGGTCCGCGTAGGGCCAGTGCGTGTCGGTGTCGTGCGTGGCGGGGTGCAGCAGGTGCACGCCGCGCCGGTTGAGCGCCAGCACGTGCTCGCGCCACTCGCCCGCTCCGCCCACGCGACGTACCGCGAAGAACGACGACCCGAACAGTGGCCACCGAGACAGCACCTGTACACGACGATTTCATTTTATTACAGACTAGGTTTTACCCGCGACTCCCCCTGATGTAGTACCGGCGGGTAGAACGATAAAGAGTATTCTATGTGTTAATCCAGGTCATCACCTATATTATATGTATGCCAAATTTCAGCCAAATCGGATCAGTAGTTTTTACGTGACACAGTAACATGTATGTATATTTATACATACATTCTCACAAAATTTCTCCCCAGTATGATTACGACGACGGCCCGCGTGACAAAGCAGTCACCAGACCGGTGCGACACGCGACACGATTTCCTTGTCAGATATCTGAATGATGAATTTAGATTTCTGTTCTGGGTCTGGGTGTTTATGAATCACAGGTTACAATCAAAGTGTGTAGCTATGAATGTAAAAATCGTTATTCATTTATAATATGGTAAAACCTCTCATTTTTTACACTTATACTATCCATAAATTCACTCAAAATTTCTACCTCACTACATTATTCCTACATCATTACACTACATATCATTACACTACATTATACATTATTCCTTCATTACTATTCCTTCGAACGGGATAATAATAAAATACTCATAAAAATGACGTACCTGTAATACTTTAGATTTCGCTGCTGGCGGCGTCAACGGTCTAACAGTTGGCCATTCAGCGGTCACTGCAGACGCCCACTTAGCAGGTCTCGGGTCTCTTAGCGCCAGCAGTGGTTTGGGCAGCAAGAACTTGAGGTCTCGCGCGTGCGGCGGGTCTGCGAGGCCGGCGGCGCGGTGCAGCAACGCAGCAACTAGTGCTGCATCGCGTAGTGTGGCTGCTGGAGGGGCTCCACCACCTGGGAGGACTAGGAGTAGACCTTCCAAGTAGTCAGGCGCCACCTGGTGAGGGAAATGGTAGATTTAGTTTGCTGTTGGTATAATGGTAGATATGTTTGAAAAACGATTTATAGGTGTGGTGGATATTTTTTTAATTCACGGTCTGTGAAAAAAATTACTATCATACAGGTACATCTGTGCAGGTATGTAAGCTCTCGCAGTTTAGGCTCGTAGTGTAGGTGCTTTGAATGAATAATAAATAAATCAAAGATTACATAATTTTCTTAATTACAAGAGACGCGTAAGATGAGGTAAAGGCTTTTTTTTCTGGTATAGTTAATTCGTCAATGCATCGCCGGCTTTGAAAAACATCCTTTTTGCTCATTAATCGGATTGCATAAATGCCTATGCCTTCACATTTGGAGAGTACTTCTAGAGGAACTACTTCTTAGCAGAGCGACCCACCTGGTTGAAGAGTACTTCAGTGTAAAGCGGCGGCGCGTCGCTCCGAAGCGGATGGTGCCACACGGAGCGGCAGAAGATGAGGTAGAATGGGTGGTGTGCCCGTTGCAGCTCGGTGGTCACGTCGAGGACGTATTCATCGCCGGCTAAGGGCATCGTGAGCGCGTCGCCCGCTACGATGCAATACAGCGAGAACTCTGCCCGCTCCGCTTCGCTTGTCACGCCGATCTGTAAGTTAATTGAAATTATTTTTTATGATTGTTTGATGCTAATTGTCGTATGTGATGTGTGGTATCGGTTTTGAATAGTACCGTGGATGTTTTAGGAGGTAACTAAGGGACTAAGTCCAGGTGATGGGCAGCAGTGTCTTCCGATGTAACATTATTCGCATTGACTTAGGGTTTTTTCTTGTCACGTGGGTTTATGTTTGCATGTGTGAATAATTTAGATTCTCGTTCCACATGTGTGAAGTTTATTTAACAAGAAGGAAGCTTTTTATGTCGCATGAGTTTACATTTGTGCGCACCCTACATACATACACATGAGTTAATCCACTGCTATTTCTTCGCGAACCATGTGCGTTTGAAAGGATGCAATTCAAGTTACGTACGCGACAGGAAAAGAGTCGTCAACATACGCGACAGGAAAAAAGCCCAAAAAGTATGAATGAAACAATACGATGCGACTAGGCAATATGGATCAACATCGTATGTAGGTGATAGAAAAAGCTTTTATTTAATAAAAGCTTTTATTTTTTTTTCTCAGAACAGGGATACGTTTAATAAGTGTATTTTGGGTGTTTACGCGTGCGTATCTTGTGTAAGTGTACGCGGGTGCGTACGCATGCATGTATCTGCGTGTGCGTCTGTTTATGCGTTGTGTGTGAGTGTGTGTGCGTGTGCGTGTGTGTACGTGTATCTGCGTATGAGTGTCTGTGTGCATGTGTGAGTATGAGTACGTGTTTGTGTATGCTGTATGTGTGTAAGTATACGTGTATGGCGTTCTCACCAGTTCGCAGAGGTCGTTTACGATGTCCTGAACGACGGTGGCGCAGCGCGTGTTGACGACGCGCTCGGCGCCGCCCGGCAGCCGGTACAGCTGCCGCCGGGCGCTTCGTCCCGCAGACACCGCTGTCACCTGACCGGAATGTATTGTATAAATAATATGTCCAAACGTTTGACAGAGGCAACGAATGAGCAGAGAAATGTGATCTAAGCACGACTTTATTACGTATCCTCAAAACGAATATTGTTTAAATTTCCGTACATTGCAATGTTCATTGTTGTTTCGTTTTCAGCAATACCTTGCAGCAAACATTGTGATATTTTTTGAAACATACGAGAAAATAGCAGCAAAACAAATTGAATTATTTTAAAACATCTTGACATAGACAATCATACACACACAGGTAAGATATGCCAATAGACAGGCATATACATGAATATTTTTAAAATTGATACGTCAATTTATACTTAATGGCAGATACTTTTTTGAGTATAACTATTCTTATGTCTCTTGTAACTTCGATTTGAATTCCTACATAACAATAAAAGTAAATATATAAGGTAATTAAATTTGTACAATTATATATTGTCAAATATACAAGAGTCGCATTTCAATATGAATAATTCAGCTTACCTCTTCAACACTGGGAACATTCTTCCTACCGCCACATCGTAACGTCTTCCGTAAGTTGGCGAGGCAGACAGCCGCCGTGCCCTGACAGGGCCGCCTGCGGTCCGCCGCAGCCGCTGACAGGTACTCCACGAGGAATGGCCTGGGAACAGATCGTTGCACTTAAATTTTGTACAACCTGCGCTTAGGATGAGTTTGTTACGTTTCTAATACGCGTAAGTTTTCGTTTTCAGTCAAACCTTGTAATGAAAATTGAAATGTTAGGCAAAAACGTGATTGCTCTGAAGAAACGTACGAAACTCGTATCAAGGGAAATAGAAATGAATGAGAAAGAAATGTGAAAATGTGAAATGTGAAACTTTAAATGTGCGCTTTCGAGTAGCAAGGATATCTGGGAAGCAAGCATAATGAGAAATAGAATATATTATTTAATGTTGAAATGACATATCGTACGGTGAGAATGAAAGAGACCTTACGCGAGATTTGCATATAGTGAAATAACAAAATTGTGTTCGTGGTTTGGGATGTTTCTTAAAACGCACGGTTATTAAAGGGACGTAACATTTGTGTTTGTCCTTTTCGAGTACAAAATGATCTCTTTTTAAATCGCTAGTAGATAGACTACGTTACTCGCAGTTTTAAGCATTTATCTCCAACTGCCGAAATTTTGAGTTCGGTCTCTCTCATTCTCACTGTGCAACAAGTTAAAATAACATACATGGGGAAAAACCAACAATTTAGGGGTTATGTATGGTCCGGTATATTTGAAAGTATTTCGTTTCACATTTAGACTTCTGGGAGTATAGAATACAGAATTCTCCTTTATATTGAAATAAGGCAAGACGAAAGTCTGACAGTGGTTTCGAAAAATTACCTGAGAGTATCAGAGCAGGTGAAGTATGCAGCGAGGATGGACATGAGTCGCCAGGCGCGCTGACACGAGTCGGCGGCAGGCGATCTGTTCGAAGTCGTCTGCTTCATCAGCTGGCAGTACACCTCGTCACGCAGCTCCGGTACTGAGTGGCAATGCTATAGAATGCAAATATTAATGTTATGATGGTAAAATGTTATTATATTTCAGTTACCCAATTGGCGTACAATTTGGCAATTATTTCATTTTCGTTCAGAAATTCAAGTATTTAAGAATATTTTTAAGATGTTCAAAAGATCATGAACCCATTAAAGGTCTGGTATAGCATAAATATAATTGAAATCTGGAATAGCCCAAAATATGGAATATTAAGCAAATGTTTACGTACTTATTATTTATTAATCTATTTATCTTATTAATAAATAATAAATTAAAGTCGCTATCAGGAATATATTGTAACACATTCATTCCGTACCTTATATTCATACAATATAAATGTTTGCTACATTTTTAAATGCAGTTGGAACGGCAGGACGTGGCTAGTCTTGAAATAAACTACAAATCTCTCAAACTCACCATGAGGACAGTGTAGACACATTTAACTTCAGTCAGATCCTGGTGCATCGCTCGCTCCGGCGGCTGTAGGTCCCCGCAGTACGCCCGCACGCACGTGAAGCACTCGAGCGCGGGCGGCGCGAGCGCGGCCGGGAGGCGGAGCAGCGGCGCCCGGAGCGGCGTCGCTTGCCACTTCACCACGTCGGTCTGTGCCTTCCATGTCCATTCGTTGCGTTTTGCCTTGCTCTTGAGTGATGAGTCGGCTTTCAGGATTTCTAGTCTGAAATAGATGATTATTTAGGTTAGATTTAAGTATGTATATCTGAATATAGCAAAGAGGTCAGTCTACCTGATGTACAGTTGCACATCACGGATGCCTGTCACCGAAGCAAATAAGGTAAGGCGATTAGGAGTCTTAGTTCTGGCAAAGGTAAGCCTCCCACCATGCACCATGGGCGGCAGGAGCCACTTACCATCAGGTGGGGGCTGCATGCTCGTTTGCTACTTCCATACTTTAAAAATCGTCATTTTTTGTTTAAAAAAATATACAATAATGTCGACTTCTTCTAAAGTATTGAGATCTTATTACTCACACTACCGCGCTTTTCGATTATGTTTTAAATTGGATGGGAGCCTTTGACTGCATTTACACTCTATGTTAGATTGGTATTGTACATAATAATCTTCGTTATTGATTTCAAATTGTAGTTCATAGCTATAGGAAAATGAAGTCTGCCGCAATATGAGAGAAACGTTTTATGAAGCATAATAGCTCTCAGCCAAGTCAAGGCCGGCTCGTTGAACTAGAAGACTGAATTTAAATTATACTTAATTTAGATTTTGAGAAACATTTTCAGAACTATCTGTAAAGCGGCAACGAACAATACAAAATTAACGATAAAAAATAAAACTCAAGGCAATAGAAAGGTAATTGGGATTACCTTCATGGAATTAAGTGAACTAGATTTTCGTCGACATCTTTTACAGATGTCATCCGGCACAGAGGACCAAATTGTTCATAAATAAAATCAGTTTATGTCTGATTGGCCACCAACTGACAGTGGAGTCATTCAAGTGAATCGCAAGTTGCATTGTATTATTATTCTCTCGTTAGCTTTATTTCGTATTAAAGATCAATCGACCGTAACGATTTGAGATACTCTATCTATCTAGGTACGTTAAGTGTATACTAAATATTTGTTATACTTTCCCTGTTGGTACCATAGAGGCACTCCTAGCATATAAGGGTCTTAAGTCCCCCCCCTCACCAATACTTAAATTAAATATTAATAAAAGATGTATTTGATTTTCTTTTCTTTTGCAATCTATGTGTCCGGGACCAGACAAAGGCTACGGTATCACCTAAAAGGGGATCTTTATTTCTTTAACGAATTAAGCTAATAAAACGAAGACTTCTATTCTTCTTACACCTTCATATTGTTATGTAACGTAATAATATGTAGGAATAATATGCAATTACGGTGCGTTGATTACACACAATTTATGAGAGAACAGCAAAGCACAAAGCAAAAATAATTGAAGTATCATTAACGTTGAATATTCAACACAGTTTAAGGAGAAAAAGTAAAAGCCAGCGATTACAAGATTATGGAAATTTTAAGGTGTGTGAACCACAAAACCGACGAGTAGAGTATAAGGTGTGTAAATATGATACGAGAGTATTCTTTAACCATTGACTTTCGAAGGTAATTCTGCGTTATCATTCACGCTGACCAAATCATTTATCAATTATGTGAGAAAATCGTCTATTGCTTAACTAACGCGTAAATAACGTTTTGTACACTCATAGTTTCACTAAAATTTTGAAAGAAGGAAAACATTTTTATTCCCCATACAACACATTACATATTTTTCCTGTGTTATGCTATGGAAACACAAAAAGGAATGTACAAAAATTCAAATCAAGAACAGAAATCAAAAACGTCATTCAAATGTCCGTCGTTTTAAAGGTTAAAGTTTATTATATTATTTTTTGACGTAATTTTATCATTGTTTCATCTTACCTGTCTTGTATTGCTTTTAGTTCTAAAAGTCCAAACGATTATTTAATAGAATTATTCAAGTAATTATGATAATGTTGAGTTACAATTCGTATCGCCGGCTTCGTTATTTGACGTCGTGAAACTATCACCCACATCCTAGAGATACAGTTACATTTTCGTCAAAAAAACTTTGGGTATGTAATAATCTAGATAGAATACGATTTATTCATAAATAATGTATAAAATTTGATTGGAATTAAAATATAACTGTAGAATGAAATTATTTAAATATTTAAATTTTTATGAAATACGATTATGAATTAATATTCATAAACTTCGTTTTGTGATAACTATTAAATGAAGAGCCATCTGAATTGGCGTGAATAAGAGACTTTTTTGATAAGGAGGATGGACGGAAACCCTGATTCTACTATTTCACCTGATTATTTCAGACGAGTGTAACCCTTATTATGATAGTAAGTTTGTTAAGGGCTAGACAGCGACGGTCGGCTAAAAAAGTCCGTAAGTCTCTGATTTTCTCATTCTATGCTAAGCGAAGTCCACTACTATAATACACTCAAAAATTTATCGATAAAAATAGTCCTTTCGTTTTGAGAATTTTTCATGTCTCGCCTGTGTTAGGATGGACAATCTCGCATATCACAAGTAAAAACAAAAATCTGATGTTCCTGCTATGAAGCCTGTGCAACTTTTCAAGGACGGTAGGTCCCATTTCAAGCATTTATACGTATGACTTTCACAGGAACAGTAGGTCACACTGCATTCATACATATGATTTTTGTAATAGTATTAACCAACGCAGAGTTTAAATTTTAATTGTCAAGGATAAAGCTTAGTTCCTTTTGCGATAGTCAGTTTTCTCGTAACCACAGTATGACGGGCACGTTGTCACGTCTCGCTAACACACCGTGACCGGCTATTGTTTGTTTGTACCGGAAAAGATTTAGTATTCCCAGTCTAGCGCTTTTCACTTTAATGATGTTTTCCTCGACTCCTGACGCATGCACCGAAACTGCAATAGGAAATCGTTAGCGGCTACATTTTGTACAAGATTTATGACTTTTGTAAGCAATGCTTACGTGTTCGTAGACGTAATTTTTTAAATTATATACCTACATTGTGGTAGAATTTTAAAAGTAGATACAAACTTATATTGTCTTTCGACATACAACGGTTAGTTTTGTATAAATGAAAAGGCTAAATTTGTTTATAAAAAATAAAAACTCGGACATTTGTTAACATATTATTTGATGAAACCGAATCTTGAATGACTTTTTATCCTAAAAGAAATGTAACGATGTTTAAAGTTTTCATACATCCATAATAAAATAAATCTTACTTTTATGTTATTGTGTTCAATGTTGCGTTTTATAAACTATTTATTTCGAACCATTTCATAACCATATTTCGTTGCTGAATCATATTTTTAATTAAATTATATTTATAGGTAACTACCGATAGGGCGGACGCGCTTCCTGATTGAAAGCAAGTCGCCGGCTTATAAAAACAGTTCTTTTTGTACCTTTCTGCAAAATCCTCATGCCATTTGTTAATAAATAAATAAATTGTTGATTCTCAGAATAAAAACATGAAATATAGCAATTATAAAGTACCTAGTCACTAATGCGATTACAATACGGAGCGTAGGTTTTATGACAGGCCTATTACGTTAACAGTCAAGCAATCAGGAAGTTAGCAGGATTGTATCACGAGCAGTTTCACGCAAAGGTAGCAAAGAATGTTCGTATCATAACATCGTTTTCCACTAGACCAGTGTTTTCCAATCTTTTTCATATACGATGCTCTTAATGTATATGATTTTAGATTAATATTATCGCGGAATTGATACATTTTAATATGTTACCGGTACTCACGATACGTGGTTTTTAATTTCTTTTTGCCAGCTTCTAATATTCCCATAAGAAAATAATTCACGACCCCCTACCGACCTATTTGATGTTTTTAACTTACTATCTTACAATGTTAACAGTAACATTAAATCCACACAAAACGCACTAATACATATTTTTATAATTCGGTTATATACAAAATTAAGTACGTACATAGGTATTTTAATATACATTTTCTTATTTAAAGGCTTTCTACATAAACGCTTTCTACACTCGTAGCCCCACAATAGGATTTTCTCCTGTGTTGTGGGTGCCATGGACACACAAAGACGAATACACAAACACCCAGACCCAGAACACAAATCTAAACTCATTCAGATGTCTGTCTGGCCGGGGATCGAACCCGGGACCCACTGCGTGTCAGACCGGTATGGTGACCGCTCAGCCACGCGGGTCGTCAAATTTTATATATTATTTAAATATAATATATGTATAGTATAATATTTGCGATGCCCCACGATCCCCCTATTAGCTTATACTAAGCGACCCCCCATAGCGTCCACACTTTGAAAAACACTGCGCTAAACAATGGTTAGTTAAACACTTGAAGAAGGGAAACTAAGTTTGTTCTAATTGCGTTGTTAAAATGTATTGTGTGTAAAAAACGAGAGAACTTAAGAGTTGAAACTAGAAGGTTAAATCTAATGAAACGGTTAACAAAAGACTAAACGATGACCATTTGGCATTTGCGTTTCTAAAAACGTAATACAAAAAATCGTAAAACAGTTTAGTTTCTCAAACTCTCTAAATCTTAACACCATTCATAAGCACTCTACAGTTTTCGCTTTAGCTAAAATGAAATGTTATGGTTGCCATAAATATGTACATATAAAAAGTATACAAACGCTTATAGCAAAAAGAAATATTTTCTTTTTTCAATTAATTTATTTTTTTATTTCAAAATTTCAGTGAAGCCGTCATATCGGTCATATATAATTTATTTTCCTCGGGGCTCAGAAGAATTGTTATCATAGAGGTCTACTACTAATATTTTAAGTAAATATTGCTTTGACATAAGTAGGCAGGTTCCACAAATCTTTTGGCTTTTTTATAATATGGAAGTAGCAAACGAGCATGCAGCCCACCTGATGGTAAGTGGCTACTGACGCCCATGGACATCTGTAATCAACACTAGGTAAGATCAAATCTCATCTATGGTTAGCCACAGACGCGTTGCTACCCTGGAGGACTAAGATGGAATGCCTCGGAAAAGTATGTCTCCCTTACCACACCCTTCAGACCAGAACACAACAGTGCATACCACTGTTGTTATTAGGTAGAAATAGGTGTGACAGTGGTGCTTCCGGAGTCGAACCACAAAGAGTTCTACCACCTTCAGGCCTTTTGTTTTATACGTAGGTTTCTTTAGTGTATTACTACCCTTTTAAAATCGCATAACAATAACAATTCCACATGACGACCAATGATACATCACTGTTTCAGTCGTACAATCATAAACAAATCTTAACACTTTCTCATTCAAAACTTCACGGACAACATTTCAAACTGATCACTATAACACAACCCTTACAAGAATTCGTTCACATCATCATCGGGATCTCCGTCGCCGGCGAGGCTGTCCCCCGACATGTCGGCCCGATCGACCCGCTCCCGGACATACTCGCTCGACACCGACATTATTATCACCAGTTAACCCGCGACTGGCTAAAAGTATCGACTATCGACAAATAGGCGGTTGCGGCGATATCACCACTTAACCCGCGACTACTCAAAAGTATCGACTATCGATTATCGACTATTGGCGGTTGCGGCGTAGTTATTGCGCGATTGCAAAATTATGTTACATTTTTGTACGACCGTTATCACCGCCAGTTAACCCGCGACTGGTCAATCGGTAAGCGAAAGTATCGACTGTCGACGAATAGGAAGTGATTACGGCGTTTGTATTTTTGCATTTCATTCCGACATGTTTTGTTTACAAGTCGATTTGATGTTGCGATAATGACAGGAATTACTATCGCGTGGAATTACAATTGATTAGTGTCATGTTCATGTTGCAGGACATGACTGTGTGAGCTCCATTATGGTTGTCACGGTAGTGTTCATTTATCGAAGTAATTAACGATAATTCTCTTGTGGATAGTTTGCTCGTGCTCTATAAAGTGCATAAGTAATATATAAATTGAATTATTGTACAGTTACTTGTCGTTATAAAAGAAAATCATCAGTATTGTAGGTAATATGCAAAAAACAGGTTAACACTCACACAAATCGTTCACAATCTGTTTATTTCGCAATCTAAAATTTACCTTGATTAACGGATTCTGATGATATGGTAGATCAGGTAACAAGAAGTTAATTTTTCTATCTGGGCGGGGTTTTAAGCATTTATTCGGATAGATAAATAGATTTTGGCTTCCCATGCCAGATTTGGGATTCTATAGCTAGGCCGCGCACATTCCTCGTTTTGGGATTCTATAGCTAGGCCGCGCACATTCCTCGTTTTGGGATTCTATAGCTAGGCCGCGCACATTCCTCGTACCAATACCACTTGTATCAATTATTTACCACTTTCTTTGATAGTGTACTAAAATGGCGAGAAGTAATTAATATGCCCGTAAATCTGTAATCTCCATAAGGTTTATATGATAAAGTCCACATACATAACTGATACGGCTATAATCATCGTGGTAAAGTATGATCAGCACCATTTTTATTTCGATACAACCCGAAACCAACCAGAGCCCTTCTATATCGAAAAGAACGGGTATAAAACACTATTTATCGAATTATTCCTGGATACTGCGCCGGTTCTACCAACTTCCCTATGAAAATAATGCACATTTTTTAATTTTGACTAACAATAAACACATAAAACAACGGACAACTGACTAAAGGTTGCATTAACAAAAACAAAACGTCTAAGCTTGCACGAAGAACGTCCAACACACGACAACTCACATCCTGTTCACCTTCCTACACAACTCACACCAGATCTTAGAATCTTAAAACTTTTTATCTAATTCTATACCTATACCGAGCATTTCACACATTAACAAATAAGCGATTTTAACCAGAAAAAATTAAATTACAATTGGAATGCTTGCATTCGACTTTTGATTCAAACACTAACAATTTAGCGCAACAGATAAAAAAATCCAAATCAAAAATCGAAAGTTTGCATTCGACCTTTGATTTACACATAACAAATAGCGTAAGAATACAAAAAATAAATAACAAAATCGAAATTTGAATACTTGCATTCGACGTTTGAACCGCGCTAGGTTGATGCACGGCATGTCAGCGTTGCCACACACGTCAAACACTGACAACAAATGCTCCAGGTCCCACCGTCCCACGTCACGCGTTACGCGCCAACGCAGCTCCGACCCCAACTGGTAGGGCTGAGCGAGATTTTTTCCGAAACTTTTACGATGCATTGTGCTTGATACGGCAGCTGACAAAACTGTTGCCTAATCGCTGAATCTCATTACGAAAATCGCTTTTACCCGCACACAATGATTGCAATGTGCAGATCAAGTTGTCTAGTTTTAATTAATTTAGGTTCGTTTATTTAGAACGCTAAAAATACTAACCAAAAGGGATATGTCTACCACACGTAAACGAGATACCATTCATTTTATTAATTCAAACTCTTAACATTACGCCTCAAAATTATTTTGCAAATACTTTTCCGGATAACTGATTTACTACGGAAGAACTCACGGGTTCGTCGAAATACTCGAACTAATTTTTCAAAATCAGTGATCTAACATTTTCCATTCTACATCGACCGTTTCGATTCCGTGTCGTGGATGCTATAAACACACAAAGAAATATATAACAACAAGAACTTAGAACGGAAGTCTAAATATCTTTGAGTTCTGTCTGGTCAGGGCTCGAACTCGAAACTCTCTGCATAATCAGACCTGCATGACTGCGGCGCTAAAGGGGGTTGCGGTTGAAGAGGTCCCCCTCCCGCCAAATAAATTTTTATAAGTAGATTCTTTTACGTTCACCCCATGTAGAAATTTTAGTCGGTGAAAAAAAAGTCACCTAATATTTTACAACTGTGTCATGAGAAACAGTCCGGTGACGGACAGACGGACAGCGAAGTCTTAGTTAGTTAGGACCCGTTTTTACCCTTTGGGCACGGGAACCTAAAAGGTCACAAATTCGGAATTTGAAATATTTTTTTGGGGAAGTCTCTAGTGTGGGTGTGGGTCCGCTTTTGTAGACGCTCCGGGACAATTGCCCCGGATGCCTTCTCCTAAATCCGGGCCTGTCGAACGCGTGAGTATAACAATGTTCTATTATAGAACAAAACAAAACATATATGATCCGATATATAACGCCACATTAACGAGTTGGTAATCTATTAGCTAATCCGACATTATTACCATGATGAGTAACCCCACGGAGGCTGTTACATATCATTACGCGCAAGACCAAGACAATGAAAGGCACCATTGTCCCGTGGAAAGTGGGACGTAGGTATTATTTTGTTGATGTAATGGCGATAACGCCTGCATGACCTCGAATTAATGAAGAAAAAGAACAGGTCAAAGATTAAAAAATCTCTTTTAGAGCGAATGTGTACTTAAAAAGATTGCAATAGTGAAAAACGAACAGAAATGTAAATTACAATTAATTTGAATATTTACGAAAATTCGGGTAAAGAAAGTTCATATGGCAACCCTAGTATAGTCATTAGAGAATAAGAGTGGTTAAACACTATGTAATTCGTAGAACACAGTGCAGTTTCGCATTGAATGCAAATGTAACGACCTACGAGATTTTTTCAATGCTGTAACACAATGTATATACATAATTATATGTGTATGTATGTGATGAAAGAACGAAACGATTTTTTAATTATAATTGAAGGTATAGGGCGCACGGGTGGAAATTAGTTGATAATGTTATATGACTAATTAGCAATAAATAATACACAAAATGCTAAGAAAGGTAATAGGAACGTGTGAATTATCTCCCTGTATGGAAATACATTTTCATACATTTCTAACAATATGAAACAAATTGACACATTAAATTAATAATTTTGTGAATAACATTTTCCAAATCTCATAAATATATACCTATTTTTCGATTTCGTTACAATAATGGTTATACACGTTAATATTTTAAATATACATATATCTACGTTTTTATGTGCATATATTTGTAGGATTAACTATTCATCATTCTCATTGTCTTTTTCAAATTAATAAAAAAAATAGTGAAACACAACAGTTGTTCAAATATTTAAAAAAATATTTCGTAAAAAGTTATTTGCTTACTAATTTACACAGAACATCACAGTCACTTCATAATATCTAATGGAACACACATATCGAAGTATTGCTGTTCATTTAGCGCCAGGCGCATACGTAGTGTAAATTCATATTTGAAGCCTAGTTTAACCTCCGTCCACTAGGAGGACGACCGTCGACTCGTTAGGAAACGACGTAGAAGTTTGGACCACCCACTAAACAGTGGGGATGTTAAATATCTTTTACATTTGTACATTATATTGCAATGTTATAAATAACATTGTATTATTATAAATGTTAAGGTTCCAGGAGGTATTCGATCTCCTAGAGAATTACCCGGATAAAGAGGGTACCCCTCAAGGCTCGAATATCCTTGCCCAACCGCCCTTATGTCGACTTAGCCGCAGCATATGAGAGACCGGAGGATAAGACGTCCCCGAATATATATATCATATTTGAACTATAGAAATGAATCCGACTGTGACTTTACGTTTTAAATCAAATAATATTTTTAAACGTAAGTTGTTTATGTTAATGAGACTGTAATAAGAACATGTAAATTATTATGAATACGCTTTCAGTAATGTTTACACTGAAGTGTAGTTAAGTCATATTTAGTTCGTAATGTGTATTGTATACATAAATGCATAATGCAAGCATGACATAACAGTATTAACACAATAGTAACGTAAGATCTAGTTGAAAAGCCTGATTTCCCTGCTTCATCGGTTGCAGTATTATGCATGGCGCACTTTGCCTCCTCATCTTTGCCTCCTCATTAATATTTTTTTAAATACACAATACTTCTTACCAATAACCATAGCGATTACTATATACAGATTGTAGTTTTAAAAAGTCATTTATAATATACAAAATAGCATCGTTTTGCAAAAAGACGTTTTATAACTTATCATATCGTATTATTTGACTGCAAATCTGCGACATAGTTAGCCGTAGTTATATATAAGGCAATTTATGAATGTTCTTAATTGTACGCTACTTCATGGCTGGATGGCTGTATTATGTGTCTCTACATTAAATAATGTTATGACAAATAGAGATTTGTTGTGACATTAATTTAAAATTGAGCGGCTAAGTACCTCAATAAAGATGCGAGTCACGTTGATAGATTATAGTTTTTTTTGTATGTAGACTTTATCTAAGCACCCGTGAGTTTATGTCAATTAGGAGTGGAAACTCAAGTTTGAATCTAAGGTAAAGTCTCTAAGTCTGAAATGTGTCGGCAATAACAAGATCCTATTAAACTATCATTCGTCCCCTTACAAATATGCGCCCATACACCTGGTGATAATTTTAAGTAAGAATACAATTTTCGGCGATTTTTTATATATTATACTTAATTGTCTCCGTCATGGTTTATAAAACGGGTGTAAACGTTACTTCCCGATGTTGTTCCAGCATCCAGCAATGGACACCAGGTCGAAACAAGTAAAACGGTCTCCCGTTACCTACGGTTACCCACTCATACATTGCACTTAAATTAATATCTTGTTGTTGGCAATATCTTAACGACTCTAATTTATTATTATTTGTCAATGTCTTATGATCCTTAGCTTTAATTGCAATGTCAAAAAAATCTTTGCTGAGTATCGAATATGAAATGAAAAATAATAACTTACTCTGGGCTTTGTCTGAAGTGGTCAACAGCAAACTGTAATAGGGGGTGTCTTCCGTCGTGTTGCGGCGTCGACTGTTCTCTTCTCTCATCTCTGATCTCCCGCTCCGTCTGTCTGTCTCTTTCCCTCTCCCTCTCCCTTTCTCTTTCCCGAGGCGGTGGTGATGATGTCTGCGCTCGCCTTTCAATGTGCTCGGTTTCCTCCCTCGAGTTTCTAAGGTCTCTCATCTCCCGAGAATCTCTCGACTCTCGAGATTCTCTCGATTCTCGTGATTCTCTCGACTCTCTCATCTCTCTGTTGTCTCTTGTATCTCTCGATTCTCTCGGCTCTCTCGTTTCTCTTGTTTCTCTCGTTTCTTCTCGTCTGATCTCTCTGGTCTCCCGTTCGGATATGCGTTCTCTCTCCTTAGTACTGACGACGCCATTCGTTGTGGGTTTCGGTTGAATCTGAAACAAAAACATGTCTATGTTAACACGGATACACGGTTGGGTTTCTTGATGCGTATCTGCGTTTAATAAATGCGTTAATTGTGTACGCCACGCGCATCTTACATTATGCATTGTATATTAAAACATTACAGCTAGTTACAATAAATTGTTGTTTTTATATGTAAATCTTTAACGTATCATGGAGCATTGGATAGACAATATAACTACTATAAATGCAATGTTGTATAACATATAAAATACTATAAAAATACAGTATGAAACTGCCACTATTTACATGAACTGCAATGATACGTTTGCATAGAATTCTATCTACAAAGCAAAGAGCACGCAAGTTCGGAATTTGTAGAAGTAATTGTTTGTGGTCTGAACGTTTTTTATTTATTAAATGGTAAATGTTACAGAGTCATAATAATATTAATGAAAATGTATATATAAACCTTACATTATCTTTTTAACTATAATAGCAAATGTGGAGGCAAAGCAAACTATCTATTTGCACCATCGATCACGTCGTCAACGCATTATCGATTAAATATACGTAATATTATATATTTAATCGACTAATTCAAATATCATCAATCGATTTTTATTGAATTATATGAATAATTTTGCTTCATTTTAGTAGTAAAATTGTAACAAATGCAACACATAAAAGTTATCAAAAACACAATAAATATTTGTACTTCATTACAAGTCAGATTTCATTAATCAAATCCTCACATGCTTTTTGGCCATATAAAAATCAGTAGTAAAATATTAACGAATCGGGGCCAAAATTTTCATTCATATAACGGTGCACACACATGATTTTTTTATCATGCAAGCAGTTGTTTCGTTGTATAATTAGCGGCGGAATCCGCGGCGACAGCGCGCTGCTCGGGAAAGCGTGAACGATGCTAAATAAGTTATCAACCCACATTACACACAATTACTTTATTCTTGGCTAAATTCACTTATATATTTAGTAAGAAGTGAGTAGTGGTATGAGTCAAAATAGTGATAGCTTAGTGGTATAAATTTCGACCGCTTCTCAATTGGTCGGGAATTTAAGTCCCAGGCAAGTACCTTAAATTTTTTGAAGTTATGCGTTAGGTCACTACTGGCATATTACTTCGGTCACCGACCAATGAAACGGCAATTTGGTAGCCGTATTAAAATGCAGCAGTTTGTGATGACCGACCTATTGTGGCGACGACGTTAAAATTATTACGGTTGGCCCTTATTCGATCCGTTTGTTGTTCGGGGAACACGGGGAATGGGTGCCGGTTGAAACGAGTCTAGGCAACTTGTTCGGTGACCGACCTTTTTATTGGTGACGGGGGGGAAACCTTCAAAAGGTACACCGAAGCCTTGGGAGAGACTCGGGGTCATGTGGGATTTTTACCTACGAAAACCTGTTTGCAGGGGACTCCGGGATTTCCGCACCATGGAACGCACCGATGCCCCTAGCGCGGTGCCAGTTATACAGAATGCAGGTTGCGTATAAAATATTACTAGTTGCCCTTCGCAGCGGTCGAAATTCGACCGTAATTAAACCCATTCTTTTTCTACTACACAGTTTTTATACGTGGTTTTCTCTGTACATTAATTTTAAAATTATTTTTTAAAATGTCATTATAGGGAAATGAGATTTAATTGTGTAAGCTGCATTTAAAAGCAATAACGCGTTATTTGACATACACATCTGACATATGACAATGTCAGCAACAAAGTCAGTGTATAACAAATACATGTATTTGTGTGTGTCAAATGCACGATAGTGTGTGTAATGTTTTATTTATTGATTTAATGTACTTTATAAGCATTATTATTGAAAAGTATTAGCGTTCTACACTTCTCCTACATATAAACTATAAGTGTGCCAAATTTCATACTCCTCCGTCCGCGCAATTTATGTAAAAAGGGGTCCAAAGATTTTGCTTTACGTATTAATATATAGATTTATTAATTATCACATTCATCACATGCTTTCGATTCCATTCTGGAGTTTCTTCGTTTCCATCTCCGTGGAGGTTTCTGTTGCTTACAATATAAGGTACAACATGAATATACCTTAATAGAAGTCATGTTTGTCCTGTACACGAGCAATGGTGGCTTTGGACAGGACATAAGGATAAAATTTGATGCTCCTTAAAAATATAAAATCCGGGTCAAAAGCTAACAATGTGATAGAAACCAGTAACTATTTGGTTATTTTATTGTTTTTTATTAGCGGATATTAAGAGAAATCAACAAAACAATATATTATATACAAAAAGAACCAAATTCCGAGTAAATTGTATATGTATGAAAACTTTATATTAAAGTTAATTAATTACGTGTTACATCAGATATTTTAAAAACATATTTTTGATCTAAAATTTATTAAAAATTCTAACAATATTAATATTTTTGTCTTCCTCTAAGAATAAATCTTTAACAGTGTGTCATATTTGAGTGCTAATTTATTCATTAAAAAAAAACATCCGGAATACCTTTATTTAACGCTATTCAAACAATTAAAGCAGGCGCCATGTAATTACAGCTAGATTCATCATTCATATGTATTTCATTTGCGTATACTCTACATAGAGTCTAGACAGTGCATTTATTAGTTGTATGTTGGAAATGTAGTGCATCGGCATCGCATATTTATCATTGCTTCACATTTTTTGCTTTTTCTATAAATAATCTGGGATGGAAAATCACTGTATTAAAACATTAAAAAAAAACACACACTTTTTACACTCATAGCCCCACAGTAGGATTTTCTCCTGTGTCGTGGGGTGCCATGGACACGCAAAGACGAATACACAAACACCCAGACCCAGAACATAAATCTAAACTCATCGTTCAGATTTCTGTCTGGCTGGGGATCGAACCCGGGACCCACTGCGGGTCAGACCGGTATGGTGACCGCTCCGCCACGCGTCGAAATATTAAATAACAATTTATTAAATGTGAAAATTATTTTAAACAAATATAGTTGTAGTATAAAAAAATGCGGCAAACGGTTATACTCATTCGTACAATTATGTATTGGACTAGCTTTTTTCCATTCCACCTGCTTTGGTCATGTACCTGGGTAAAAAGTATCCCATGTGTCAATCCAGGTAATAAACTGTCTGTGAATTTTATTCAAATCCAATCCGCAGTTTTTGCGTGAAAGAGTAACAAACACGCATATGTACGTCCTAACAAATAATATTAAAATTGGTCATTACAGTACTTGATTACATATTTATTGTTTTAATATGTATTTTTCATGAGTTTGATGGAAAATGTAAAAGTGTATATTACATTTCAGTATTACTTGACTATCGTCATGTACTGTTACATTGGTACATAAATGTGTTCGATAACGTGTTTGTAACCAATTACTTACAAATTACCTATAACAAACAGGATGCTTCTGCACGCCATGAAGCAAATTTCAAAATAGTACGAATTTGCTGATATATCAGTGGATAAATTCAATATACGAAAGTTAGTTTTCTGAACATAAAATATGGCATCATCAATAACTAGAGCAAATAATGTAAAGTTTTCGAAGTTGTATCGGTAAGCTTCGGTACTACGAATTTTGTGCCACAGCATGCAGCCCACCTGGTGGTAAGTGTTTACTGCCGCCTATAGACATCTGTAATCAACCCTAGGTAACATCAAAGTCTCACCTAAGGTTAGCCACAGATGCGTTGCTACCCCTGAGGACTATGGAGAAAAGTATGTCTCCCTTACCACAACACAACCCTTCGGACCAGAACACAACAGCGCATAACAGTGCTGTTATTAGGCAGAAATAGGTGTGGCGGTGGTGCTTCCGGAGTCGAACCACAAATAATTCTACCACATTTATTTTGTATAAGTCTACTGAGGAATTTACAAATTGGGCACACAGCATGAAACTGGCAAATGTCTGGCCAATATCGTGGTTCAACTCCGCAGGCATCACCGCCACCCCTATTTCTGTCTTATAGCTCCACTATTAAGCGCTGTTATGCTCTGGTCTGAAGAGAATGGTAAGGAAGACATACTTACTTAAGTCGTTCCAACTTAGACCTCAGAGGTTGAAAAGCATCTGTGGTCAACCTCGGATATGATTCTGATCTATCTGGGGTTGATTACAGATCAAGTCGATTGTTTCAACGACGTGACCTACTTTTGACAAGTTTTGATTCCACTTCCCCTTTGGTAACCATCCGTAATATATGAGTAGATCCCTCCTCCCCCTCTAGTTTTCACGTAGTAATTTATAAGTATGGATTTCAATATTTTTTGGTCAAAAAGCGATTGATTTCCTTTACGGGATTTTGACTAGCTGACGAAAACCTAAGCCCCACCCCATGTCCCTGCTTCGTATTTCGAAGACTCCCTCCCCCCCTGAAATGGTCACATGGCTCCGGTACGTTCTCTTATGATAAAAAAAGGTATAAGGCATACCCAGAATTTAAAGCCTAGGCTATGCTTTTGTCGGCAAAAAACATAAAATTTGTATAAAAGTGGGCCAATCTACGTGTTCATCGTTCCAGCTGCGTTGCACAAGAAATGCGTTTAATCAGTGAGTAGTGCATACCACACGTACACGCGATCCTCTGGACGTCAGTAGACTAACTGTTCAATGATGTATCGGCAATACCTAAACGCTACATGTTTTAAATTTGTTGTTCTTATGTTATTATTTAAAAATTATAATGGAATATGAATCTTAATATATTATAAGAGAGTTAATTATCCTCAAAACAAAACACTGACGTAATAAATAATATCCTGAAGTATTATACACGTAATCTAATTAGCCTTTTGATAAAAGGATCGGGGCATAACAGATACATAAAAGATACATTTCCTCATATATGTATTACTTACACGCAAATAGATAGAGACACAGATTTTAACACACACTTTAAAAGTTCTTTTAATTTTACATGTACATTATTTAAAATTATACGTTGTACGTGTACATTGATGTTCAGACTTCAAAACTATTTTTATAGCAAACTTTTTAATTAATATGTTTGTAAATACATATATGCGATGCGCGGATCTTTTATTTTTAATATATGTATGGACGTATCCTCAAATCTATTGCGTATTAAATTATCATGGATTAAAGACGTTAGTTTTTTGGTCCAAAATTATCCTATTAGGTACCTCTTCCTCTTTATGAACCAATGTATTTACATATCATGAAGATAGTCGATAATGATTACAAAACCATGATTTTTTATGGCACTACCAAGCAATAATTTATGGCAAATAGGTGTCTCTTATTTGCTATAAATGATTGTTTGAAGATTGTGTAAACGATAAAAATTGTGAACTAACTCAAATCACATGTTCTTTTTTTACTATCAGCGCACGTAAAACATGGCTGTTGCAATAAGGCGCGATACATTTTATATCAAGTAACTTAATTTTTATGAAATAAATATGTTAATATCCTGTATATTGCAGCATGCAGTCCTCATGTAAGCTGTTAGGTTCGTGTCGACATGCATCACCAACTCCGACTATATGGAGTTTACCAAAAGCCGACGGGAAACGTCTCGAGAAGTTAGTGATGACAAAATTACTGTACCTTACTGAACTATTTTGAACAAAACTTACAGCATCACTGATGCTTTAAAATGAAGATGGGTTGACGGTGGTGCTTTAGTATACGTATATATAAACGAAATACGAAAAACGCACTACCTTAAAATGGATAGAAGATATGCCAATAAGCCAAATATGCCAAATAGGTTTTGTTATTGTTAAAATTTTATTTATATAAGTTTAATTATTTTTTGTTAGCCATATAACGGCTTAAATAAATGCATTTTGGCCTTTTATTCGGTACCCAATAACTTGAAATCTTAATCACTCGTTATAATTATAAATACCTCTTTTTTTCGTTTTTGTGTCTTTCTGCTTAACGTTCGTATTATACCGTAAAAGTTCTCCATATTTGTTCGAAACGCACTTTCACATAAAAATATAATTTAATATGCACTATCAATTTCGACAATTTACACTCAATGTTGCCGCCACATTTTGTCACTCAATTCTTATTTTCGTTTATTATTTGTAATTCGAATTCGATTGTTCTTTTTTTAATTCGGTACAATGCGATTTCCGCGCTGCATTAGCGAAGTGCAGCGGCGGTATGCGCGATGCAACAGCGAACACTGGCTGGAATTTTATAAATATTGATGTAGTCTCGATGTGCTCGCTCCGATTAATCGGCAATTCTTTTTGTAATTCGAATTCCGTGTTTATGTTAAATATCCACTTTCTGCCCGACAGAAACCTGGCTGCGTTCGTGTTATTTCGTTAAAAAAGATACGATACGATATAACCCATATTCCCTCGAGTTATTGCATATGTTATAGGTTAGTTGTTTGAAATAATGAACGCGTGATTTCATGTCTAAATAGAAAATGCATTGCTGCATTTTAGGTTTTTGAAAACGTTTGCAAGTTTTCTGTTACAGGTGTACTGATGATGTAAATTTGTAAAAACTATCTTGTTTATTATAATCAATATTGGATTTCACCAGATTTAAGATAAGTGTTGTAGAAATATTGAGTTTCATATTATAGATATTTATCAAATTATTTCACTAATCAACGTTTTTAATACCCTGATTTCTATTATAAAATAGTGATTATGGATTCAGAATACAATAATAGACTTTTTTATAAAAATGTTAACTTTTATGTAAAGTTATACTGTGCATAGCGCCATCTGTGCAACGCACCAAGAACTTTTACAATACAATTTTCCCCAGTACAGTTTTATAGTACGGGCTTATAGTACAGTTTTAAGATTATATGTTCAATTGTTTTAGGGTTCCGGAGCCAAAGGGTAAGAACGGGACTCTATTAAAGCTTCCGATGTCAGTTCGTTTGTCATGGCTCTATCTTTATCTAAATTAAAAGCGTAATAAACACTAGACAATTTTAATTGAGTGGTTGGAAGTGTGTTTGGTGGAGTGTGCAATATGTGGCCGTTATAATATCCATAGTAAAAAAATAAAGAAGGTTAAAACAAAGGCAGGGCCATGCACACAGGAAAAGAAAAAGTTAAAAAAATGGTGGCACGGTACTAGGGTTACCTTCTTTCAGCAATTGAAGTACATACAAGAAAAACAATACTTAGTTTCCAAATAAAGTATAATTTATTTTATACCTTATGATTTGGCCCGAGGCAACTTTTAGAATTGAGCGAGATAAAGTCGGTGAAGAAAAGGAGAATCCTGCAATTCTGAATCTGAATATTTTACCACTCCATAAGTAAGTTGTTATAGTTTTTTTTTAACAGAATATTTATTTCACGCAAAAATGCTTACGGCCAAACATTTTTTAATTCTAGATCATGTCAAATAACCTACTAATATAAAATAAAAAACCCATACTTTATTTTTTTCCCAAGGTATAAAGTGCGAATCCCTTAATAAAGTTCAATACTTTATTACACGGAACCCTCCGCTTGCGAGTTTAATTCACACGTCACGCAATATCCTATTAATTTTCATTGCTCATTTCAACTCAAGTATGGCAATGTAATTAGATTTATGAACAATGAAGCTTCTATGTTATCAGTCTAACATTCATTACTAGTAGGAACAAGTTTTTTTTTATAATATGGAAGTAGCAAATGAGCATGCAGTTCACCAAATGGTTAGTTGCCACTGCAGCCCATGGACATATGTAATCAACCCCGGTAAAGATCAGCGTCTTACCTGAGGTTAGCCTCAGATGCGTTGCTAACGACTAAGTTAGGACGCCTCGGATAAGTACTTATTTCTCACTTCAGATCGGAACAATGCATAAACAGTAGTGCTGTTATGAGGCAGAAATAGGTGTGATGGTGGTGCTTCCGGAGTCGAACCACAAAGAGTTCTACCACCTTTGCAAACCTTTTTCTTTTACTGAGAAGAAATTGTGAAAATATTGTAGCTATTTTACTCAATAAGAAAATATCCTTGTTTATTGCAATTAAGTATTCGACCAATATTACACAGGTTAATTTCAGAACATAGACTTTTTTTCGATAGTTCAGAATATCTATTAAGTTATTTAATATCTATTAAAATAAGTGAATTAAATTCTCATGAATGAGTAAGCCGTTCACTGCGGATGTGTCAGGCCTGGTTACGTCTGTCCAGGAACTGCTGCTCCGGGAAATGCTTGTACAAGCTTGTAGAATGTGTATCGCTTGGCACTTTAATAAGATTATAAAGTCATAATAATAGCTGTTGATAAATGTTTTGATTCAGAATCTATTAACACGTTCAGTGCCCTACACGCCCTGCGTGTTCTTACAAATTTTATTCAGGCGCCTGCAACACATCAGGCGCACTCAAATTACTTTGACAATATATGTATGTAAAAAGAAATCACTTGAAAATCATAGTGGTATTGAATGTGCTAAGCTGTAATCTATTAAGTAAGAAAAATGAAAGCTAAATGCTCGATGGTTTTGTTAATTATAATCTGTTGTGACATATTTGTATAGATATTTTGTTAGTGTCCAAATTTTCCTTGCATCTTAAAATTAGCATGTTTTTTTATTAATTCGAATGTGATGTTATATAAACTAAATGATTCTATGTTACAAAGTAAAGTTTGAAAGAGTTCTGAATATTTTGTCTCAACGTGCCTTTCTTTTTTATATGACGGGTTTTAAAAACGACAAACTATATATAAATCTTCATTTATGTAGAATTCGTATGCAGATTATACACCAAAAATGAGTACAGCTTTTCAATCACCTTAGATTATTACTTTACATGCAAATGAACGAGTTGAGATGTCAATAACGCGATCAACGATGTTAACTATTCTACATACCTATTCGACCCAACGAAAACTCTCTTCTTAAATGCCATTAAAGTAAAATCAAATATTTCAATTTATTCACTCTGTATTGACACTGTAGGTATTACAAGCGAAAGCCGTATCCATAAAGTTATGATTAATGGCATCGATTCTACCGGTGAATGAGTGATCGACTGAATGGTACGGATGTGGCCGACTGACAGTCCAGGAATCAAGAAGCCGGCTCCGGGAAACGGGCACACGTTGCGGCATTGCGGAATGCTGTTAACTCGGTATTACTTTTACGATTAGATAGAATTTACGATTAAGGAAAGAATTAACGTGATATCATGTATTTTATACAATTTTAGTAAATAGGATTTACTTTTAACGCTATCAGCGTTATCATATACTGCGTTATGGTAATTTTTGCAACTTAAGTAAGTTGGATTTAGGTTTTTTTAATAATCCTATCTTCTATATATTTAAAAGTGAAATGACACTACTACTGATTAATCGTCGTAGGGCCTAAACTTCTAAAGCTAGAAACATGGAATTTGGACAAGAAGATCATTTCATGACACTAATAAAAAAATACGTTTCGATACTTCACCCCTCAAGGGGCTTACCTACTAGCGGTTAAAATTTTGTATTTAAGTCTGTGTGTACAAAATCGCTGGCAACAGCTAGTAGTTTGTATAGGTTACGTGATAACTTTGTTCAAGATTTGTATAAACAGCGTACAACAACACTGAAGTGTGGTTTAGTTATTGAATTATTCTGTAACCTAGAACACATTTATTTCTGAGCTCTGCAAATTGCAAATTTTATAAACAATATTTATCGATACATAACATATACAAGAGTTTAATAAATAATAATCTAAATAAACCAATAGTAAATCAATGATGAAAAAAGAAGACTCATAAAATGAATTAATATTTGTTTCATAAATTAACTATGTTTTAAAATATTTGATTCAAAATAATCATTTACCTACTGATTTTAAATATTTGCTGGGGCGTAAGCTTTATAACTACTACGACGTATTAGTTTGAAATTACAAACAAACAGTAAAATTTTATCTAATTTTAAATCCAGGAAGCCGAATCAGGCCAAAAAGGCGGTAATGTGGCAGACTGTGACGATGTACACGAGCATTGTGTAGCATACTGCCATGTCCGTCACAATGGAAGTGGGCCACAAAAGCGTTAATCGTGATAATAAGTCACGTAGGTCATATTGACAACCGTAAACAAATACTGTGTTGGTGAGTGGAGAAACTAATGTCTGGCATCTGGTAAGATTTTATTGCGAATACTGAGGCGCTGAGTTGACTAAATAAATAAAATTGAGTAAGTATAACATTTTTGACTGCATGTATGGCGACATCTACCTTTCAAGTGTAATTTTAATAAATCAGATTTTTTGGTAATTAAATTATTTTCTATATAAGCAGAATGAAACTAAATGAAAAAGTATTAAAAGCATTAAAAAATATGCTCATAAAATATTCCATTTAGAAACAAAAATAAAACACTTTTTATTGATCGGAGGGTAAAATATAATTATTTTAATTGTTGTACTTAATAGTATTCTTCTTATCAGTTTTTTTTATCTAAATTATTGTATCACACTGCACAACACTTGAGTCCTCTTACTCTACATAAGAACAGAGTATGAGAGAGTAAATAAAATGTAAACTCTACATCTACTTTCGATAGATATGCGAATATAGTACGTTTATTTTTTATTACTGTGCTGTGGTCTACAATATCTGATTCACGTCAGTGTTGTCAGAGGTGATCAATTGTAATTAAATTGAATTGGTCTCCACCAAGCACAGTCAGGGGCTGCCAAACGCTGCTACACAACAAACAAGCCTTAAAGGTCAGAAATACAAAACAATGGTTGTATCTATCTCACTTATTAAAACACATAACATACCCTCACTTCTCCCTTTTGGTTCCTATTATTAATTTCGCGGCTCCACAACTTTCACAAGCCATTAAAGTCACTTCCAGCTCCATATACTTCATTAGTTGCTCCAATGACTGCGCTGGGTGACGCACCAGTGCACTGATATCATTATTTTGGAAAAAAATATGGACCCAGTGAAAGTATCAAATCAAATTTGTTACATATTTTTATGACGTTTCATTCGTAGTATGTGTATTACACAGCCGATGGTAAACATGTCGTCTGAACCCATTACAGTCGCACTGCTGGGTACGGGCATCCCTCAGAAAGGAAACTATATCCTTATTCACCGCTGACAATTTTTTGTAAGACCTCTCTGGGCTTTATCGCTGTGTTTTCATTCCTCCTTTATAATTGATTTCGAATACGCACATCACTCAGATGAACGAGAGGTTAATTATTCATAGGTATGGATGAAGTCAGAGATTCAAACCTGAGTGCCTCTATTGAGAAAACAACAAAGCTATCACTGTTTAATTTAATTATTTTGATGATTTAATTTGCTAATAAAAATGTCAAATTAAAGTAAACAAATATCATATCTTGTTAACTACACTGATTAACTATAACTAAAATCGTTTTTATAATCACAAACGTACAAGATAGTAAAATATTAATATGATGAGTGTGTTGTGACCGGTCTCGTGTCTCATACATACAATTGCTTTGAAATGTAAGCAAACAATGCATCCATAACTTTATTGCAGGTGATTAACAATAGATCAATCATAAACTAAGAATTTTCTTGTTACAGTAACATTTTATTATTTACGAGATTGTAGAACGAGTCTTGAAATGGGATGGTATATTATACGTCATATTTATTTCTAGCATTACAGTATTGCGTTTCGGTGGAGGGGTGTGGTTGCCCGCATACTGACGACCCGCGTGGCGGAGCGGTCACCATACCGGTCTGACACGCAGTGGGTCCCGGGTTCGATCCCCGGCCAGGCAGAAATCTGAATGA
>MOOZ01000021.1:1018219-1031361 GCA_002930495.1 Cecropterus lyciades | reverse complement strand
GGTATTTCAAAGTTGGGAGAACTCATCGTGGCTCGAGTCGCGATGCACCACCGCCACAACTATATTTGTCTAATCACGGCAGTGTGATGTGTTGCGGTGCTTACTGTCTGGTCTGAAGGGTGTGGTATGGGAGATATACTTATTCGAGGCGTTCCAACTTTGTCGTCACCTGAGGCTAACCTCAGGAAACCTGAGGTTGATTACAGGTGTCCTAGGGCGGCAGTAGCCACTTACTGGACTGCATGCTCGAAGGCTACTTCTATATTATAAAAAAATATATAAGTGGTCTCCATCATCAATCATTTATTTTTTCATTCTTTGGCACGGATATCCTATCAGAACTAAAAGGATCTAGGGAATATAGAACGGGATCTTCCACATATATTACCATCCTTTAACAACCTTAGGAAAGTTTGTGTCGGTCATTCCAATATAGTCTTCGGGAATATCCGTGCTCGATGTTTGTTTAGAACTTTTCAAAATTGTCGTGTGATCGATTTAATGAGATAATGTCTTATAATCTGGAGCTCATAAAACTTTATATTTTTGTTATAATATATAATAAATAGGTAATGAGCAAAATAATAAGTTATAGCTATAGGTAGGTTACGTTCGCAGTTTTTTTGTAATCCTTTGTTATGTATATAAAATTCTCATAACATCTACTATTGTTGTGGTAATTACGTAAATATTATACAGATAATTTGCAAAACTTGTCATTAAAATAAGTTATATAGGTAAAAGATGATTCCTAAGCGATATCTTTGGAATTATACATCACACGTAGTCAGTAAAAATATTCGCAAAACATATCACCGTAATTTTCACACTTGTCACTATTCAGTTCATTTGCATACCGATCTTAGAATGCCGATTTACACAAATTTAAATGGACGCTAAGTGAAAGAAAGAGTGAAGGAAGTTTGCGGCTATGCGGAAATATTTGAATTTACATACTTGCACGTCATTGTCAGCATTATTTTAAGAATTATTGCTATATAGCCTATAGCTATTACAGTACTTTGTTTTGAACTTTGAATTTACACGTATCAAAGTTATAAGTCTTTTTCGAACTTGGCGAACTTAGATTCCAGCCAGTGAATCAAAGGAAATACGGGTAAAGACTTGAAGGCCTTCGACAAGGTTTAACAAATCTTACCTAATAATTACTAATTACTTTAAGTAACAACTAATTAGTGTTAGTAATTAGTTAGTAGTAAGTGTCTTCCGAAGCAGAAGGTGGTTTTGAGATCTTACATAAGTGATCATCTAACCGACAATTTATTGCACTCGGTTTTGCTTCAACTGCATATCATTTACGATGCACCTGCGCTACACAGCTATGAGTGCATTAAGTAAGCTACACGGTACTTACACTCGATTTGACTGCACTCACACCATTTTTCACAGGCAAATTATTTGGTACAACCTGCGGCACTTCAGTTTTTTCGGTGAGATTCTCGAACCGAGCGAGAATCTCCTTCACTGACACTTTGGGTTCCGAAGTTTCCTCGTGGATCGTCTCCATATGTCCACTGGACGAGGACGAGAAACTTTGGGGGCACTTTTTTCTTTCGGGGTTCGTGGTTTTCCGTCGAACGGGTTCCGGGTCGCGGGTGTCGGCGCCCGAATCGGAATCTTCAGGGGCGGAGGCGTCGGCGCTCGACGCCGCCTCCGAGGAGTTAATGAGGGAGTCCAGGCTGGGCGCGCGTTGGGGTAAACAGTCGTCGCATTCGATCTCGAAGCCGTAAAGGCGTTGAAGGTGGCGCCAGTTGTCGCGCATTGCGACGGAGAGGCGCGGGCGCTGCATGGTGCGCGCGAGTGCGCGGTTACCGGCCGACTGCGCGACAACCTCTGACGGGTCTGGCGCTATGGTGTATGAAAGCCTTTCCGATGTTAACATTGTGTATCTCGAAACGTGTCGGCACGTTCGTCGTATCGATGAGTTGTTCATTGGAACATGTGATCAAGGCCGTTGTAGGTGATAACGGCTTAATTCCAAGTACTGTTTATATTTTCGTTTACTTTTCTGTCTTTATATCGTATCGTATCGAGTAGGTTGCGAAAGTAAGACTTACATACAATATTTTCTTTTAGTGTTTAAGTTCGACCTTTCTATGATCTAGTGATGAGGTTATGCGAAAGTTTGCGGAAATCAAGTAATTTTACTATAATTATTAATGAATTGACATTGTACGTCGACCATTCACCATTTCCTCTTACGTTCTCCTTCTGCGGATATTATCTTTTCACGTTTTGAATTGCAGTGACCCTAATATGGTTTGCATTTAGTCCGTTTTCTCTTTCATTCTTCAATAGAGTTCGCGCGTAAGTATTGCGTAGTGTTAACTTGTCGCTTTTTTGTCATATAATTGTAAGCTGACAATACGTAACACAATAAACTGTCAATAAATAGATAACGAATCATAAACGTGTGGATCTCGTGGCGACTAAGGGACAAAATCCTTAAGATGGGCATAAGCATCTTATGTGTGACACCAACCACTGTGGTCACCAACACACATGAAAGATACGGTGGCCATTAGCAAAGACCCCATCAGGGGAGGTTCATATCTATCTATGTATCTCAAAGGACTGACGGACCGATGGGTGAAAAGTATTAGTATATTACGTCCATGATGAAATGTTATATTTTCAATTTATTCTGACACCTATAAATAAACATTACGAGAAATATTTAATATATGTAATAATTATTCATATATTCCAACATTAATCTACATAATATATGGTTGGATATGTTTGTAAAAAACGAAACGCGAAAAATTTGAGATAAGGTAACATTTTTTAACAATAAGTATAAAGACTTTCATATTCATTGTACATATTAATATTATAATAATGTATTTTAAAATTTATTGTGTTATATGCTTTAAAAATGATATCAAACACAGATAAACATTTTTTCCTTTTTAATATGTTACGTAACTAGTATAAATCAAATTTCGTAAGTAAAAATACCAACTGACGTTAATTTTCATAAATTAACTGTCTTCATAGACATTATATTATTAAATTAAAATAATCTCCGAGACGAAATCCCAGCAGAATAGGTGAAATAAGTAAGCCGCTTAGCTGATTTTAATACGACACTTTTAGCTGTAAGCCGAGGGCCCCTAAACTTTTGCTTCAAGCGTTATTCGAATGAAACTTAAAGCGTGAGCGATAAGCGTTTACAAGATTGTATGTGTCCGATCATGTGACGCCTCTAAAATTCCTAAAATTCGCTCAATATGCAAAATGCGCACGCTTCGCAACGAAAGCGACTGTTTTATATCCTCAGATAAATCACTTGCCAAAAATCTAACCTTAATAAGAATCAGAAATCCTATGTTCAGTAATCATATATGCATTGCTAATTCGAAGGATACAATATAGAACACTTGGTCATAGAAAGTGTCATAAACGCTCTGCAAACCAAAACACAGCAACATTTCTGCTATAAGGCGTGTGGCGGTGTCGCCATCTTTAAGATATTTTCTTCAAGCCCGGCAATGAAACAATAATGGATTGATGATATTCTATAAACATACTTTGTAAGTAAGTGCTTTTGCGCTTTCCGTGGCTAGTGCAGGTCGTTTATCAGCAGCTTGTGTAGCGGAACCGGCGCGGTCAGTGTAACGGGCTGCTAACGGGTCTCCCGATCTTAATGCTGGATTTAGTTAATTGGCGTATCCCATCTGACATGTGTGTTTGTATGGCGATATTGATACCTGCTATTGTATAATATGTATAATTAGGTTCGGTTACTCGTGGATGCTTTCAAATAAGTGATTAATGAAGAAATTCTATTAGCCAGTGGCACAATGGTTGAAATCCTCATAAACATTCCGATTCTTTCAATCCGTCAATAGCTCCCAAAAACGTTAGTTTAAAAAAAAACAGAGACAAAGGTCCTAATGTAATTACTCGTTTATCAGCTAAAAATGTATGGTGTATATGATTAGGTATATTAATAGCTCCCATAAAAATCATAATTCAACAGCACATTCCAATAACCTTGTAGGTCCACTGCTAGATTCAAACCTAGGGGAGGTTATTTGCCAATAGTCACCGCGCGCGGCATGTGTATTCGTGATCGCATAAGATGTTGATTT
Organism: Cecropterus lyciades; assembly: GCA_002930495.1. Taxonomy (NCBI): domain Eukaryota; kingdom Metazoa; phylum Arthropoda; class Insecta; order Lepidoptera; family Hesperiidae; genus Cecropterus; species Cecropterus lyciades. Next base: position 1,027,243 of record MOOZ01000021.1, on the reverse strand, counting down.
TATAAGTTGCCTACAAACTTTTAGCCAGGTTGTAGAACCAGTGTAGTTCGACCGAGGAGGTACCAAGAATTTAAAAAAGACAATGGTTAGGGAGCTGGCGAGAAGTCTGCTGATATTTTTTCGTATCCGGGGAGTCATAATTAATTGAATGGGCGCAATGAGAACCGTGTGCAAATGACTTAGTAGCGCTTTTTAGAGGACCTCAAATGACTGGACCAAATCAATTTGTACTGATCTAAACTACAATCTATCTCGATGTGAAACTTGTGCAAATCATATACCGAAATGCTCGCTAGCTATCTATAATTATACTTCGGGATATATGTACAATCACGATGCTACAATATTTATGCGAATATGCATTGAAAACGGAAATATGCAAAATCGATGTACTATTTATTTTTAGAATTTACATTTATTTACATAATGTATTTATATAGAGTGGACCGTCCCATGTCGGAGCCTTTGATGATGGTCTACAGCTATATGATCGATTTTATAGACAATTTAACCATTCATTATCATACAATTATATAATAGCAGCCATTTACATATGTATGTTACCGAAACTCGAACATGCCTCTTAATTTAATAATAATTAACATGGAGGAGTCATAATCATATCTAAACACCATATTATCGAAATATTTAATTCAACACTTCTCTCAAATCTCAGGCGATTATCATAGGTAGTTGGCGACTGACCTCTAAGATCGAATGGCACAAGTTACCACCAATTACACAAGATAACGAAACTATTCCCTTCAGTAATACGGTTAAGAATCTCGGTATCTACATGGACCACCATCTTTCATTGATTCCGCAGATTACCGAGGTAAGTAAGAAGCTGTTTGCATCGGTAGGCTCCTTCCGAAGGTTGAAAAACGTTTTACCCATTCCCACTAAAATTACGCTTGCACAATCTCTACTTTTACCAATACTTGACTATGCTGATGTGTGCTATCCTGACATTACTTTGGAACAATTAAATAAACTTGAGCGACTTCAAAACTTGTGTATACGGTTCATATTTGGTTTACGAAAATATGAGAATATCGCGCAAAACAAAGTGGCTTCCAATTCGCCTTCGTCGAAATGCTCACATTCTTTCTCTTCTTTACTGTATACTATTTAATCCGATTTCCCCTCCATACCTCAAGCAACGTTTCCAATTTCTTCATCTAACCCATGACCAATCTCTTCGCTCCTCTGAAAACCTTACGCTCTGTACTCCTTCCCATTCTACTTCCTTTTACAAGAAATCTTTTACTGTTGTAGCTATTAGTCTTTGGAACTCCCTACCTGTATCTATACGAAATGTACAGTCCTTATACTCTTTTTAAAAACAAGTTAAATCCTATTGCCTTCAGCTATAACTCTGTCTTTATCTGTATTTTATGTTTAATATATGTATATAAGTCCTTGACTTTTTGCTCTTCTTTAATCATTCATCTTTTATAATTCCTTTTATCTTAGAACGTTATCTTCCTTCTCCTATTAATTTATTGCTATCGTTGATTTATTCCTTAACTTCATTCTGTAAATCTAGTCTTAAAACTTACTTATTGCACCTCACCTATTTTTATATTTATCGTTTATTTTAACTCCTTACCGTAAGGTTGTCTGGAAGAAATCGCTGTTTAGCGATAAGGCCGCCTTTTGTATTGTTATTTAAATTTGTATTCGGATATCGGATCTCTCAGCAATGCAAAATATTTATCAGCAATGCTTAGTATTAGAAGTAAGGTAGGTTAAAAATTGTGGTAATTTGAATATGACATACAATACGAAGTCAGAATCAATTTTTGTTAAATTATTTATTGACATTTAAACTTGACAAAAATCTTTCATAATGTTACATATTAACGTGACAAAATAATATGTCACATTATTAAAGATTTTTTAAATATCATCTTGAACTTTAATATTGATGAGACGTAAAGATCAAGGTTCTCTTATTTGAACATACGTTCAAATTAATTAAAATCTCGTTACGAAATTTGTTTAAAATGTTACTAACATGAGAAATTGCAGTTTGAACACAATTAAGTTCAATTTAATGACTATAACTATTGTTAACCAATTATAATAATCGGGACCGACGGCTTAACGGACGGAATGACCCTATGGCACAGAACGCGAAGGCGGTCCTACATGCCCGCGTGGCGGAGCGGTTACCATACCGGTCTGACACGCAGTGGGTTCCGGGTTCGATTCCCGACCAGACCAGACATCTGAATGATGAGTTTAGATTCTGTTCTGGGTCTGGGTGTTTGTATATTCGTCTTTGTGTGGCCATGGTACCCACGACACAGGAGAAAATCCTAGTGTGGGGCTATGAGTGTAGAGAGTGTTTCTTTTTTCATGCAGATGCTGTTTTATAGTAGAACCCAACGATAAGGCAGATCGGCTACATATAATCGTCGCCTTTAGACATTTGCGACACCGTAGGACTCGCCAATGTATCGGTTATGAAGAAAAGCTTTTTTGCATTTTTCTTGTTTTCTTGAATAGCCCGATGCCTTATACGCTTTTGCTAAAAAAGAACATGCAAACTAAACTGTTGTCCCTTTAGTTCCGGGATAAGAATAGGGTATGGTATACGGTATCCCCTGCCTGTCGTAAGAGGCGACTAGAAGGGGGCTTCCGGGGTTGCCGCCCCGGCAAAAGTTCCCGCCCGGCAAAAGCAAAAGTTCCTTTGGAGATCCCGGAGTCCTCTTCGCAGCGCCGAGGACGTCCACCAGGGGGTTTTAGTGCGGTAAATATCCCACATAACCTGGCGTCGCTCCCACGGCGTCGGGTACCTTTCGAAGGTTTTCCCCTCGAGTACAAAAAAAAACTAAACTGTAGAAGACCGCCACAAGACCAGTTGATGTACATGGGCAGAGCCAAACGCGTCTCGATAATATGCAAGAAAATGTTTCGATATTACATTCAACGCTGTCTATCGTAGGGTTGTAACGGAGGCCATCTTAGCGGAGGCGGTGACGGATACGGAGGTGTAGAGGTTCACCTCCGCGGATGCGGAGGTTAACGGAGACTGAGGCGGAGGTGAAATTTACATAGTATAGTTCTTATAAAAAGTCAAATAATTACTAATAATCAAAATTAAGAAGAAGAAAATTATATTCACGTTCGATAGCTTTGCGGATTTGTCGCGAACTTGATGGCGCCGATAAGTAAGTGCGATTGGAGAAAATATCGTCGTCGTCTAGCGTCCCGCCTTACGCATTGTACGTTAAGATCAACGTAAATAAACCTCCGTTATAACTCCGCAAAAAAATTGCGGAGGCGGATGCGGAAGCGGAAGTTCGAATTTTGCGGAAGTTCCGCAGTAACAGAGGCGGATCAGGAGTTCCGTTACAACCCTAGTCTATCGCATGCAATAGCGTACACAAGCTGGCAATTATAACTGTACCAATTACGATCTTATTAAGACAGCTAGTTGAATTGCAAATGCTGCATAGTATATAGTTATAGTCGATAGCTATCTTCGATAGGATCGTAATTATTATTATGATGTGTGGTGGTTGTCTTGAAAAGGAAAATTTCCTCTCTTCCTATGGATATCGTAGGATACGACTGATTCCAGGAGATGGGCAGACGCGTTTCCTTTGTAATATTACTCACTGTGACTATTGGCAAAACTTCTATTAGGGGAGGCGGAGGCCTATTTCCAGCAGTGAACCTTAAAAGGCTGATAGATACATAGATTACTGTCACTGGTGTACAGATTAAACCTTTCTTTTTTGGTCACAGGAGGGAAATCTTCAAAAGGTACCCCGAAGCCTTGGGGAGACTTCGGGCTATATGGGATTTATACCCATTTAAACCTCCTCGGTGGCCTTTCTTAGTGCTTGCAGGGGACTCCGGGATCTCCAATGGAACGCACCGGTGCCCCCTAGCGCAGCACTCCTCACGGGCTCATCTCTTGGGGGACGTGTAACTGTCCCCCTGTGCCTTCCGGTGTCTGCGGCGACATGCATCCACATGCCTCCGTCCGTCTCGGGGATTCTGGCTGGGCGGTTCGAGCCCCCACTCTAGCCCCGCGCAACTTCGGAAGCCCCCTTTTTAGTTGCCTCTTACGACAGGCAGGGGATACCGTAGCCGTATTCTATTCCCCGGCTACAGAGGAGTACAGATTAAACCTAAGTAATCAATGCATATTAACGAACAAGGAAAATAAAATACAATAAACAATAACAGAATAATAGAGTAATGAATAATAGTAATGATAGAGCCGCCGCTATGATGGTATGGAAAGCTCTATCTACTACCTAATTTAGTTGAAAGGAAACCTACACATCTGAGAGTTCTTTAAAAATAAAGTTCTCAAAGGTGTGTGAAGTCTACCAATTCGCACTTGGCCAGCGCGGTGGATTATGGCCTGAAACTTTCTCATTCTGAGAGAAGACCCGTGCCCAGCAGTGGGACAATAATGGGTTGACGGTAACATAATGATGTTACGTTATTTATTTTGATATTATAAGTTTAGCAAACAAGATATCGTTGGTAGCGGTACAAATCAGTGACATAGTGACAAAGTTATAATGTTCCAGTTGCCGATTTCAAAACCTATAAAAGGCTTATTTATGGACTTTAAATACCGTCGAGAGAAAGTTATGTTTCAAATATCCGCATGGGGTTTTGCGGATAAATTGTCAAAATTACATTCGTTGTGTTCATGATCATGTTTATTTATCCGTCAATTCTTATCGGGGGAGCATTGCAGGAATATGCTTCAGGTCTCCTGCAAATGTGAGAAGAACCCAGAAGGAAAAACTGCGACCAGTCAGTAGAGAATAAGGTTAACCAGTCAACATACATGTTACGTAATAGCTATCTTAATAACTTTGCCACACAACAATTTTCATTATTTAGGCTTATATATTGGTCATGTTGTTAAGAGTTTGTCACATATTGCCACATTTAATTTAGGTGGCACATATTGAACACCTTCGGTGACCTCAAATCCGATCATTACTTGTTACGCGATGTATTCAAAACATTGTATAACTTCGGAAGTAATATATGTATATTATGTCTTGTTAGTACAATTTTTACTTTTAAATGTGCGCGAGCTTTTGCTGAGTCACTTATTATCGACAAGTAAACTTAAATTACGTCAAGATAAATTAGAACTTAAAAGAAGGTGGCAGGGTATATGTTAGTCGAGTGAATGATCATGTTTTGACAAGTCATCCACGATGAGTATAAGTGGTTTAGAATTAGAAAACGACGATATTATATGAAGATTTACTGTGACGACATCTAGGAAATGCCGCGAAGAAAAAAGTTCATTGCCTTTTAAGGATCATTTTTAAACTTAATTTATAACTAGGTATATATTCATGGGCCTGTATAAAATGAGGAGAAAATAGGAAAATGCTAAATCTTCAAACAACGGGGCCTTTTTTGTTTCTTTGTCGACAAAATTCAGTCTATTTACTCTTGATCCCTCCTTAGCAGAGGGTGACAAAATAACTCAGGGACTAGCCAATTTTTTATGCCGACAGCCGCTGTGGGCTTTTCCTTAACAAACGAATAGCGATGCCTCAATAGAAAACCTTAAATTATTTGTTGTAGAGGCACTCCGCCACAAAAGTGATTTCATGAGAACGTAATTAATTGTTTGCTTGCAGGTATATTTTTATCCGAAAAGTTGTGTCTGATGAGTTGTGTCAATTTAAACGCAATATCTTGGTTTTCAATGTCCTATTATTAATTTAATTTTTTTTCTTCGTAACTTTACCCAAGTTTCGGTTACGGTTTGAATGAAATGTTATTAATATTATAAAGGCGGAAGTTTGTGAGGATGAATGATTTATCAAGAAAAATAATCGTCGGATTGCACTGACATTTGGCACACAGATAATTTATGCCCTAGATTAACATATATAATACTGTTCGGTGCATTGCATGTTACCGAACACCGTATAGGTATTGACGTCATTATGATGTGTCACCCATCGAATCACGTGCATTTAAAGTAATTCATAAAATCAGTGCACAAGCAATTACATACAAGCAAGAAATGGACATACATACAAACATACGTACATACGTTGGAAAGAATTCATCTTCTGACGCAGTCGGGTAAAAACTGTTTCGAAATATACTTAGGAGAAATTACAGTTACTTGAATGAAAGTATTTTGAAGCACTACTTCTAACGGAAGTTTTTATCTTGATTTTGATCATGCCAATTGCATTTGACACTGAGTGCTATCCGCATTAATTATTATATATTTTACGCAAGATCATTGTGTGACTGCACAATAAATGCTCATCGTGGTTAGAAAAAGTTCGTCAAGTTTCATATTGCATTTTTAAGTTTCTCAATTTATTTATAAAAGTATATAAAAGCGAAAAGATACATCTGAATAATCATTTTAAAGCCGTACAGGCAGAACTATCATGTTTGGTCAATATAGAGACTCTCTAAGAAAGGATTTTTTAAATATTGCACCCCTAATGGGGTTTATGGTTATATTTTTTGAAACATAATCTGCGCGTACTAATTTGTGGGCAACAGTAGTCAGTACCTGTTTATCACATAACACATGACAGATTTTTTCCTTTTATGAAAGTAAAGGCCGAGACTTCTTAGCAAACCTAGCTGTACTGGATAATTAAAAAATCGCATCAATTATTTTTCGAATTCAAAATTATACATATATGGACGGATTTAGAAAAAAAAAATGCGAATCTGCTAATATTTTATTTACTCTTCTATTTCACTCCGTTGCAATCTATGCTAATATTATAAAGCTGAAGAGTTCGTTTATTTGTTTGAACGCGCTAATCTCAGGAACTACTGGTTCGATTTGAAAAATTCTTTCGGTGTTAGATAGCCCATTTATCGAGGAAGGCTATAGGCTATATATCATTACGCTAAGACAGACAACAGGAGCGGAGCACCAATGAAGAATGTTTCAAAAGCGGGAGTTTTTTTTCTAATGAGAGCTTCCGTTGCATGCGCTGCGTTTTTGCTTTATATGGCAAAACAACGTTTGCCGGGTCAGCTAGTTAAATATAACTATTGTTGGTTATGTCTTCAATTATCACAAGTTAATTGATAATAATGAGTTAATAAGTCATTTTTGAATAAAATAATTAAAAAATATGTAAAGAGAATGAAACATAATTTTACTTAATGACCGGAAACGATTCATTCAATTCCGTTTGATTCATTTAAACATTTTTTCCGTTTTGAACGCTTTACGCAATTAACATAGCAGAACGACTCACCTGCGACTGCTGCAGCGCGAACTCAGTGATGAGCGCGTGCGCGTGGTGCGCGAGCGGCGCGTGCAGCGTGAGCGGCGCCTCGCGCGCCGGCGTCAGCTGCAGCGTGCCCGGCGCCGGCGCCGTCGCGCGCAGCCCGCTCAGCGACAGCGTGCGTCGCGCTATCAGCCCGGATGGACCTGATGGGGACGGACCGTTGTTAGCATATCAAGTCAAATAAACCTGATGGGGATTTTTTATCAACCTGGATGGACCTGATTTTAACGGAATTTTATTACCTACCCAGAACGACCTGATGGTCACAGACTTTTGTCTATTTACATTTGAAGAACATTACACATAATTCATTTACATAGTGCGTCGCGGTACTCGATGGACCTGATGAGGAATTTTGTTAACTTATCAACCGAGATGGACCTGATGATGACGGACTATTGTTAACCTATCAACGCAGCTATATTTGATTGTAACGGAATTTTGTCAATCTATCAACCCGGACAGATCTGATGATAGGACTTTTGTTCATATACACGTCAAAAGCACACACAATATATTTGCGCAGCCAACTCAGGGTCAGCGTACCCCACGTTATCAGGCCAGATGGAGCTAATGGTAAAGAACTTATGTTTACATCTAAACATGCATGTCGTTATGCGTATATCATCTGCATCTTATTTGTTCGATGCCTTATCTCACCTTTAACACCGATCGTAACAGCACTATGCGATATCGCAAGCACCGCGTTCTCCCCGGGCGGCATCCTCGCGGAGAACAGTCTCGCGAAGTAGAAGGGCCAGCCGCGGGCCATCTCGACTGCTTGACGCTTGGTAGCGGCTCGCGGCGGCCCGCTTTGTGAGCGGAGCCACGCCGCGCCTGCGCGCCGCTCGCTGGCGCTTATACGCAGCGATGGAAGATTCGATGTTATGTCGTTTACGATCTGTTAAAATTTAATGGTTTTTACATGGATATACTTTGACAGAGCAGGTACCGCCGCTAGAAATAGGTGATTTCTAGCGTGACGCCGTTCTTTCGTTTCGGTGGAAGGGAGTGGTTGCCGGCTGACTTTTATATAAAGCGACTACCTTGGTAATCAGGTGTGGCAACGCATCTATGATTCCCATGTTCTATATGAACTGTTCTATGAGGACTGTATGCTGGTTTTCTAATTAAATGTTATGAAAACAAAGATATACCACGTTTTATTATGTAATATAATAGGCAAATAAGCAAAACGTTAATCTAATATTGAGATTGAGATTTATTAAATATTGAATGTAATTAGATGGATCATCGCCATCAACTATTCCTGCTGTCCATAGACATGTACACATAGGTATGTACAGTATCTATGATAACTTTCAAAAAGAATAGGAATTCTAGTTGAAGTGAATAACATTTGCTAAATTCCAAAATTGTTATCCCAACAACCTTGTAATCTTTGAATTTGGCCAATCTCATCCTGCTCTATCACGACACTTTCTTTTGAATACAAGATTTTTATGAATTGTATAGAAAAAATATAGTTCGTCTCATAATATTGTCCTTTAGTTCGTCTCATAATATCAATGCAATTATATATATTATAACAATACTTACTTGAGCATACAGCAGGTCTAGTATAGCGGGTTCGTTGTACGTCTCGAGCGGCGTGAACACCTCCTTGCGCACGCGCAGTTTCCACGGCACGCGCGAGTACGTCAAGAACGTTCGCTCGGACGGCAACAACGCGGCTGGGGCGGGGACGTCGCCTGTACATACGTAAGTATATACATATATA
>MOOZ01000021.1:973052-988100 GCA_002930495.1 Cecropterus lyciades | reverse complement strand
GCGCCCGCTGACCACTCCGCCAGCCCCCCGGAACCCGCCATCCTGGGAACAATACAATTTCAATTAATTTTTGTTCGGTTTATGTTATCTGTAACACTTAACAGTAAAAACTCTGTATTCTACAGTATAATGTATACGAAGTGTTTTCTGTACTTGGCGTGAAATGTTTGTTTCCGAAACTGATAAACAAATTAATGAAACAAGAGGTTGTGCATTTATTATCGTTACGTTATTTTCTCGTTATAATTACATATGTGTATCATCAAATTTTTAACACTACTTAACAGAGTTGCATAATATGATCATCATAGTCGAAACACAGGCTTTGATACCACCTACTATTAATTTCAGAAGTATATAAAGTTGCCCTATAGGTGTTTATATATACGAGGCTATTGATGAGAATTCTTGCTAACATTTTGGCTAGTCTTAACAGTCTTCACTCTCTAAACTGTTGTGTCTATAAACGTGGAATGTGTAAGAGATTTTGGTAAGTTATTTGTGCTTAGTACCTATTAACGTACTTGATGTGCAATATTCAAATAAGTAATGTTAGTAAAAGTTTAGAAAGCTCGTTAAAATTATTGGAAATATATTTTGTAATTACATATGTTTACACTTGGATGGATAAATTCGATTTCTATATGAAATTAAACGACACATAAGTATATTTTAAATTTATTAATGCTTTGTAGCGTGAGTCGAAAAAGCCGAATAGATAATGTTTAAGCATTCCATTCCTCGGATTATGATTATGAATGTGTGCAGTGAGCGTGGTAACAGGATCTACGCGTGATTAACCATTTAATCGCACATTGCCTGTTCCAAATAGTAGAGGATACTTGGTTGACTAATCATTGCCTTAAAAAGGGAAATATTGGTCCGTTTCAACCCGTTTAATTATTAGATTAGACTGAATTGTTATACCATTTTTATTTTCTAACATTATTTAGGCTTAGAGATAAATATTACCTTACAAATAATCACATAATAGTATAATTATAAAATCGTTCGAACTATAAATAAATCGGAGTCGGCAACGCCGTCGGAGGTATGCAAGGCGGGGCGGACTGGAAGCAAATGGGCGCCGGTGGGGGCGGCTGCAGGCAGAAGGGCTCAAGCGGCGGCGGCTGCACGCACAGGGGCGGCGGAGGAGGCGGCTGCACGCAGATCGGTGGTAAGGGTGGCGGCTGCACACTAATTGGCGCTGGTATCGGTGGCTGGATATACATTGGCTCCGGACACGGCGGCTGCACCGTTATGGGACACGGCGCCGGCGGCTGAATTGTTATCGGCGGCGGCGTCGGGGGCTGCACCATGATCGGCGCCGGAGCAGGCGGCTGCACGGGCATCGGCGGCAGCGGCGGCGGTTGGATCATTACCGGTGGTAGTGGCGGAGGCTGGATCACGATCGGTGGGGGCGCTGGCAGCTCTATCACGATCGGTGGAGGCAGGGGCAACTCCAACATGATAGGAGGCGGTACAGGCGGGTTGACCATCATCGGTGGCGGCGCCGGAGGTGTCACGCACATCGGGGGGAGAGGCGGAGGGTTTACGCAAATCGGAGGACTCGGTGGTGGTGTAAAAGTCATGGGAGGCGGCGGAGGTGGTGTAACACATAATGGTGGAGGAGGTGGAGGGGTTATAGTGAGAGCTGGGGGCAGAGGGAGTTCTATCAGTATAGGTGGCAAGGGTGGTGGTGTAACACATAGAGGAGGTGGGGTAGGTAGTGTTACATATATAGGTGCGGAAATGGGTGCCGGGATAGCTAGTGGAGGACATGGGCAGCCACAACCACAGGGCAAACTGGCGGCAGACAGAAGGGAAGAGGCTGGCGGTCCGACGACGAATTGCTGAGGCGATACATAGTACTGGCCGTTGGCAGGATGCTGGAAAGTGAATATCAAAAATGATAATAGGTTGCATTTAAAATAATACTAATTTAAAATATTAGCCGCAATTCACAGCAATTTTAACAGTAATCAAAATTAATGATAAATCAGTCGGTGAGTAATGACGAAGATTGCATAAGATCAGCCCATACAACATTCGTCAGTACGATGGTATGTTGATAAATATTATTCATAAATTACCACGAATACTTACATGAACAATAACTGCTAACAGCAGTAATAAACTCGGAGTAGCCACCTCCATCGATGACCGAGGACGAACTTGACCTGCACTTAATGACATGCCCTTTTTATACTTACATATTGCCCCAGATGTAATCGCTATCAAACTATTGCTTTAATTAAGTCTATTACAAATATTATCAACGATTATCTAATATGCAACATGTAAGTAACCTTATCGAAACTTAGCTAAACAAGATATTTATATAAAATAATCACGTTTGACATTGTAACAGTTACGGAAATAAGCTGATGGCATAATTGTTAAAACAACCTGTCCTATATACATACAATGTATCGAAATGTGGTCATCAGTATATTTAAAGGGTTAGAATCCCTCGTGGTCTAGTCTAAAGACTTAGTAATGAACAGCGATCATCAGATGAATTGCAACATTGAAAACATGTCTACATGAGTAGGCCATGCCTTCATTTGACACCCCACTTGGGCATATTTGAGTACATTAGATGATTCATTCCCACTTTCATCCTCCATACCTACTAAATGGCTAAACAGATTTTAATAAAACATGTTTAAGAACCATCCGGAAAACATGCTTCCTAACAAAAAAACGCATCCAAATCTGTTGACCTGTTACAAGCTACAGTGTCACAGACAGACACATAGAGGTCAAACTTACGACGTGTATAATCAGTTTGCGTTGGGGGTAAAAAAACATAAAACTGCAAGCTTATCAACTTGTTTGGACATTGTCATCAACTACCAACCAACCAATATACTTACTACTAGTCCCTATATATACATTGCATGTATATAGGTCTACATTTTTCCTAAAATTTGGCGTACTTAAATTAATAGTAGTAAATTAATAACAGTTTTATAGCCACGAACGACAGAACTTCTAGAAGATTAGCAATTCAAATGAAGTTATATTTACTTAACTACATACGACCTGGTAATCATGAATAATTTATGATCAATAGATAAATAAAATATTGGAGAAAACTGCGGCTACATATTACGAATGTCATCAATTTTTGATTTCACGTATGAATCACGCCTACTGCCTGTTTGAATTTTAAACTGAACGGTTTTTCATTTAGACCATTACGTGAAATAATATGTAAAATTAATTGAAAAATAATAAGATTGGCTGCAAAAATCTGTTTTTTACATAGATATTATACAACGTATTCTAAGTATCGATAGAACAACTATTTTAACATACAAATAAACTACATAGTTAAGTCCAGTCTACTTATCAGCCACGTGGCAGCCATTTTGCTTTTTTTCTTGAAATGTTCTTTACGTGGATTAAAAAAAATGATATCGCTTAAAGTTAAGGCCATCCTGGTAAAAAATTAGATTATTCGGAGGGCAATACATTACAGGCTATCGTTTACATTTTGAAACCGTGAGTTGTCACAATCATAACTTAAAAAAAAAACATGTAAAGTATATATATGCTTTATTTTCGATTCGATTCGATTTTCGACTTTACTTCGTTGTTGTTATATTTACGGAAACGACTATTGATTCGGTCTCAATTAGAACATTGATTAGAAAATTTGAATCAATTCTAATCTGTGTAGATACAAAATGCATTATAATAAAACACTTTTAAAATAGTTTTACATACTTATTTAGCAAAGATTTCTATTTATGTTTTAAAATTCATATTTGGTGTTCCCTACGGCTTTAGTTATATTAACATTGTATTGTTAAAACATCTTTATTTATTATCTAAAACAACAGTAACTTTTTGGCCATTACGTAAATCAATTTCGAGGCTGACCGTGACACTGGCCGGCTAAGATGAACTCGGTGCTTCGGATTTTAAACTTGTTTAAAATCAAGAGACCTCCAGTTTGTTAGAACCCATTCATTTAAATTTGAAATGAACTTTCCGCCTCGCATTCTCGACATCATAAAATAATTGACACACCTATCGTCCTACAAAGAGTTCATTGAATCCGGTAAACGCAGACACTTCCGTCCGCCAAAGATGTGGAACTGGATGTGCTCATGATGAATACCAATAACCCTGGTACTGACCGCGTTAAAAAGACACCAACTTTCAACACGCACCACAATCATTTACGAGTTTTGAACTCGGTCGGGTTATCATGCGTTTTGTATGCCGGCGACATCCGACCCAAGAGGAGGGGCTTTCTAAACGCACGTTGTCAGTGTTCGTAATAGTTTATCTGTGGAGAGAAATTATCATCATAATGTCGGGAAATATGATTGTCTTACGATCTGATGATTTTATATCAATCGTGCAATACGAGTCGTTTCTTTCTAGGAAGTTGTAATAATCGTTTATTACTTGTGTGATATGTGTTTATTACTTGTAATCTGTAGTTATTTAATTGTTGTCAACACATTAATTTCTTCTTACTGGCCATGGGTCTACGCCCAGAATGAGAGCTTTAGGTCATGGTCGAATCACCGTGCCAATTGCGAATTGGTGTTTTTTTTAGAGGCCTGAGATGGTCGTCTGATAAGTGAGCCGGCAACCACATCCTTCCAACAAAACGCAGAACAGCTTTACGCTAAAAATAAGTAGGGCGGTGGTACCGTCCCGGTCGAACACCACTGATTCTACGACCTATCAAAGCCTAACACATGTTTGAGAACTTTTTTGAGCATTGCCAGGAAACCTACACGGTTTCCTCGCGTTCCCCTCCACCATGAAGGAGTGATAATGGTTTTCTAATATGCCCTTAATTTTAGAAAAATCAGAGGTTACTGGGATTCGAACTACGAACCCTGGATTGAGTACTCATAATCATAATCATTAATATATAATTTAAGCTAAACTAGCTGATTCTTGACAGAAAGTAATACGGTTCATTTCAGTCTTCTTCGATGATTTTATAATAAGAACATTATTTTTGACGTTGATAGATTAAGTAGTACTGCTCTGCTATAAGGAAGTTCTGGAGTTTGTCTCTAGGATTCCATTTGATTATAGGTTCTGTATTTGGAGCGTTTATTTACATAAAAGTTGCATACAAGTTCGTTTTCGTGGCAATCTATACAGGAATCTACTGTGACACTGTGAATGATTCTATATTTTATTTAAAGACGCATAAAGATTAACATGTTCTTACAAATTCCTATTTTGGGATTTTTCGTTGATTTGTTGTTATGATCCGCGCAGTTTTCACACGTTCAGATCACGAACACGAATCGCTTTATAAAAGGAAAGATGTGATAATCATTGTTATTACCATATTAATGTGGGTATCGTGTTTATTTCTTATTTTGTCACGCACCACAGATTACAAGTGACGCATGCGCACGCATCACACTTATATGTTCCACATTCGTGAGTTTTCATTAACACATAATAATTGCTACTATTATCATACGATATATGCTGAATTATTGCATTGGTAATCTGTATCTTGGTTTTTATTACGCACTTTGATGTGAAATCACAATTTTCGAAATGCCTTTACACAGGTGTTTATTTGTAAATCTTGTATCCAGTACATTTTTTAAACAAATTTTGTACAAACAAAAGATAAATTATTAGGAGATTTTTGGAATGCAGGAAAAAAAACGTAAATGTCGAAAATATATTTGTCAAGTGAGAAGAATTTTGTAAGTAAGGTAGAATTATGTTTGTATGTAGGTACGTATTTAATTATAAATGTTTATTTAATGGATTGACCTTTGTAGTAGAGTTTCTCTTGCCTTGTCTCCGATAATGAAGCGCTAATGGGCTATAATATAAACGTACCAGGTGGTAGAAACAGTGTAGTACCACCGCCACACTTATTTCTAGCGTAAAGTAATTTTTGCGTTTCGGTGGCAGGGTGGGTTGCCGGCTCAGTTTCATATGAGGCGACCATCTTAGTCCTCGGAAGTAGCAACGCATCTGTTATTCACTTCACATAGAAACCCTGTTCTACATAAAGGTGCTTACAGATGTCCCTGGGCGGCAATAACTATCAGGTTTACTACATTTTCGTTTTCTACTTCAATCAAATAAAAAACATTAAAAACATCTGCAGAGAATCTACCGTGAATAAAAATATTTTGATTAGCATCTCTTAATAAACTGAAGACGATCTTATCGATTGCTCGACATATACAAACTTTTTTGCGGCCAGCGATTGGCTACGATTTCGCTAAAAGAAAGCAATGATTCCGATCACGAGTATTCACGAGACGTGCTTTGAAGATTACTTCGAAAAATCAGATTGGCCTAGGACACGGACACTATACAACAACCAGAATTCTCACAACCGTTTGCTACATTACTAGCTGTATTTATATTTTTTGCTTAAGTCACCAGGAATTCATACCAAAACCTTTTCAACTTCTTCGAAAAGCTTTTCGACGACACTAAGATAGCTATAGGATAGATAGATAGCTAGATAAATAGATATATAATAGGTACTCTGTGTACGATTCTCACGCGTTGTCAATTGACACGGCCAAATAAATTCTGATTTGTACTAAATATATAATTGTACGATAAAAAGTATAGTGTGTTTCGGTTTGTACCGCTAATTTTGATATTGGGGTTACTGTCCGCGGATTAGATGTTAATGACAAACGACGTCTGTTGTACTGACAATAGTCATTACTTCTGGTCTCCTGGTTGTCTCAGACCTGTCAAATATCTAAGTCATAAATAATTGATGTTGTACAGAATGCTTAACTCGTGTATGTGAGTATCACGTTTTGGTAGTCTAAAGAGGAGTTTTGAGAATGAACTAGATGTTTTTCTTACTATGTAGTTTGTACCTATAATTGAGGTAACTCTCACCAAAATTGTTCTTTTTTAGCTGCCTCCTAACTTTGTTGATACAACTAAACAAATAAATAAAATGTCTATAATATAATAAACTATGGCTTCAAAATATGTCTAGCTACATACATATTTTAATTCATAGTTTACCTGATAAATGTATTAACAGTTTACACTAAATGTACCTATTTTACAATTTTGAATTCGCTTAATATTTATCATTTTATGACAGACTTTGTTGGCTACTAAATTTGCCGATAGTGACAATTAAGTCGCAAATACCTTATGAAATTGAAACTGAAAACGACAGTAATTTTAGGTTCCACATACTATGAAACTAGTAAACGAGAAAACCTATATCCATCGTCATAAAACCTTAACAAACTACACGCATTTAATCAGAGAACATTAACGCGAATGCCGACCACGCGGTGTCCCGTTATTCTGCCCAATTTGTGACAACACTTGCCTCGGGCGCCGACCATTCCACTTTTTACACACTTCAACGTAAGCAAAAATTTATATTCCGAACATTACGTCTCTTTGAATTACTTATTGCACAAGCATAGGATTATTTTTATTATTTTTGGACTAAATATACATTGATTATAATATGTAGTAGATATTATGAATAGAGGTAATGGCCGATGAGACAATGTAAGGTAGATATGTGTTATCAGCCCCAGATAAGACTGATTTTGTCTCTGTAGTTCCGGGATTAGAATAGGGCTACGGTATCCCCTGCCTGTCGCAAAAGGCGACTAAAAGGGGCTTCCGGGGTTGCGGGTGGCAAGAGTGGGAGCTCGAACCGTCCAGTTAGGCAACCCCGGGAAGGACGGCGATATGTGTGGCATATTGTCGTAAAGACCAGACGGTGCGGTGGGCCCAACCGCTCACCTGGGTGGAGCCCGATGGGGCAACGCGCTCAGAGGACTCCGGTTGCGTTCCTTTGGAAATCCCGGAGTCCTCTTCACAGTGCCGACGAAGGCCACCGGGGAGGTTTTAGTGCAAGAAAATTCCCACATAATTCGGCGTCGCTCCCACGGCGTCGGGTAACTTTTGAAGGTTTCCCCTCGATAAGAAAAAAAGAGAAGACTACGTTTATGAGACTATGTTTATGCAGTGGCCCCTTACCATTAGGTATAGCAGTTCCTCATTTGCTACTTCTCAGTTATAACAAGAAACTATTATGAAAAAAAAAAAACTATTTGCTAAAACTGAAATTAGTAGTCAAGTATTTTGTTTCCATAATTTATTTAAACCACGCAATTCCCTGTACAATAAACTTTGTCACTGAGATTGCTCGGTGGGTATTAACGGAGGAAATTCAAAAATCTAGTTGTGAGATCTTAAAATTATAAGTAACAAATTTTAAGTAACAAAATGATGTTAGCCCGATAAAGTTTACATGTATACGTAATTATTACTCGTAGTTATAAATATATTTATTTGGGGAAATTGCGAATAAGGAGGCTGTAAGATTAGGGGTAGTAAGAATAGGGGCAGTAACATTAGTGGCAGTAAGATTGGGGTCAGGCGTTCCCTGGCCTGCAATGTACCAGGTGGTAGAACCAGTGTAGTTTGACCGGGGGTACCACCGCCACACCTATTTCTAGCGTGAAGCAGTTTTTGCGTTTAGGTAGAAGGGTAGAAGGCTTATATAGATACTAGCTGAGCCCCGCGGTTATACCCGCGTTTAAAAATGTAACTTGACATAGTTACATACAAGTCAAATATAGTTACATATACGTGTGCGTAGAGAGCGCGCGGTTTCTTAGGTTTTAATATTTTGTGCAAAACCCTAATCCAATTCCACCCCAATCCAAATCCAACAGTGAAAGTCCCGTCGTCAAAAGCGGTCCAGTGGTTTCAGAGTTTACCCAGAACAGACAGACAGGCAGATAAACAGACAGACAAAAATTTTAGTAATTGATGTTTTGTTATCAGTGTAGTATATACTTCCATAGGCATTTGGGAAAAAGATGTTATTTTAATATTACAAACAGACACTTCAAATTTATTTACATGTATAGATGAGGCGACCACCTTATTCCTCGGGAGTAACAACGCATCTGTGATCGACTTCAGATATAACCTCTGTTCTATACCAAGTTATAGATGATGTTATACCAAGTTATAGATAGCTAATAGATGTCGTTTGCTACTTCATATAAATAAAAAAATGTTAAAATAAATAATATTGTAATGTAATGTAGTGGATTCGTATGTAAACCATAAATCTAAAAGGCATAAGTTGTTGAAGTAATGCGTATTATGTCCCGCATGATTTCGATTAATAGAAAAAATTGAAAGCAGAAAAGTATATCTTAAATCAAAACGTAATTTATTAGTGCATTTTTCAACGCGTTCTTCAACGAAAACGAAAACCACAGGAAGGCCAATTCAAAACTAGTTTTAATTTACAATTTGCCGGTTTAAAAATTATAATCGATGTTTACAAACTGCAGTGGGAAACAAGCTAGTGATTGAAGTGGCCTATTGCGTCACAGATAACAAATTAAGTAACAATAACGACTAGTTGGAGTTTGATTTGAATTATTTACGTTTATGTAAATAAATTGCGCGGGAAAAATTTTTTTTGGGCGACGAATGAAATAATACAAATGAACTAAAGTTATTCAATATAATATTAATTCTGCTATTTTGTCTATAGTATACCAATTTGGTGTTGTGTCTTATTTACCGATGAAATGTGAGTAAAGTTGTGCTGAAAGGCATGAATTCAAGGCCATAATTACAACATTTAAAAAAATATCTGAAAGTAACGTATCAGCGTCTTGAAATTCAAACATGTAATTTTAATACCTACACAATTGCAAACACTGGTAATACCAGACGATACGGAAGTATCAAAAGAATTTGAAGAAACCGTGTCATCCGAGTTATGCTCAGTAATTTACGAGGTATAATTAAAGCGAGCAAGAGCCGGCGTGGAGGCTTACTTGTTGCATAAGCAGTGGGATCGGGGCCAGAGAGCGCGCATCTGTGCCAGCGGAACAATAGGAAAGGCTTATTCATAAGTAGGAAATATTGTTAGTAACTGTCTACTCTTAGGTCTATCGTAGAGAGGTTAGTTGAGCACAGCGCAGTCACATAATGAAGTATATGTCAGTTTTTTGTATCTGATGAACGTAGCAAACGAGCATGCAGTCCATCTGATGGTAAGTGGTTACTGCCGCCCACGATCATAAACAACTCTATGTAAGACAGGAGTCCTATATAATGTCGATTACATATGTGATGCTACTCTCGAGGACTGAAATGGTCGCCTCATATACAAGTAAAACGTGGGTTAATTTGAAATGGGAATTTGAAAAAAAAAAAAATTACCTACGGGATGGTTTTAATAATTGACTGTTCTGGAATATAATCTGATATTCCCCCAAAACCATTTGTGAACAACGAAGAACACAAGGCTATGTAACGTCTTAATGTGGCTGATTTATCTCTTTTATTTAGTGTGTATTCGTTATGTTAAGAACTAGTGTTTAAAAAATGTCTAACCTAGCCTTAACCGCTAACGTTTGTCAATCATTGTTGTACGATGTTCGTCGATCAGTGTCAGAGTAAATGTATTTGAATCGCATGATAGAGACAGCATCATGTGAACAGAATAATTGGACACACAAAATAGGCTTAATATGTACGCATATTACCTTATTTGAATAAAATAATCACGGAATGCTTATCATATTTGCCGTCATTGGCATTAATAAAACCGTTTTGCTCATAATGGAGGGGTAAAGAGCGTGAAATGGCTGGCATCGTGAACAATAGTTGTCGCAAGTGGGAAAGTGGTGCTTCCGGTGCGGCGCCTAGCACAGATTCATGCTGTTCAGCTTTTAATATTACACTTCCTTAAACTCTGCCCATTTCGCGTCTATATGGACGGCATGTGACCACGTATTGTCTGCCTAGATAGCTACATAGACGAAACCTGCCCCAAAGTGGTCAGATGTCGTCTATGTACCTAGGCAACAAAACGTGGTTCGATAATAGTTCCATTACCTTGCCTGCCTAATTTGGCTCCATTATTATCAACAGACATTGAACATATCACACACGGACCGTTTCAGACGTTTTTTTATTATATAGCCTATATTGTCACTCTGCAAACTGAGACGATTACAATGACCCAATTCATGACATGACAATGAATCAATTTCATAAACCGTACAGCCGTTTGGGCTGTAGATAAATACAAAGATACATACATAAGAGCTCAACAAATATTACCCTCCTGACGCAGTCGGGTAAAATATGGAAATACTTTTGATTACATGATACATTAATAATTCTAACATGGATAGTTTTTAAATTATTCAAACGATTCGTATAAGTATTACAGCCCTAAAAGTACTAAAATACAGCGAACAACTTCATTAATAAGGGCATAGCCTACCGTCTAGAACATTAAGTTACATCAGTGGCAAACCGTGTCGGCTCGTAGGCCGTACTTGTCATACTTGTCTTGTAACCAGTTACCACCAAACCCAACTGGGCGTACATTAATTTATAGTAGTAGTAACAGGCGATAGTTAGCTTAAATCCATGCTATAAAGGTTGGCAATGGGGAGTCAGAGGGAGCCATGGTCCCGGGCGGCATGTCTGGGGGCGGCAAATCTGTTTATTTTTTTTATCATGACTACTTATCGGTTACTGTAGGAAACACTTTGAAATTTAACTTGCGCCCATGGGTAGCACTTCGAAGTGGCAGAATATTTAGACGCTTTTTTTAGTCTATTTTTTTAGGCTATTTTTAAGTTAGAATAAAAGCAATGTGTACTTGTATATTATTCTTATTTATTATATATTTATTTAAAGTAATATTACTCATATTTCAAGAGATTCAAAAGTAAAATAAAATACAAAATAAACATATAACCTCCCTTGGTATGTCGATTAAAAACCGTGTATCTTGAGTACCCCTTATATACAGTGAATCAAAATGAGGTTTTTGTCTCTTCCGTTTTTTGATGTTAAGATAGGTATTGTTTTCAAATCTGTCTGTTTATTTGTCAGAAAGCCAAAAATAACCCATTTTCTCTTGATTTTTACAGTTAAAACATAAAAATAATTGTCATTATTTACTTAATATTATTTTAATCCTTCATATACCTGATGAATTTCAAATATCACTGACAAGGTGATTCTCATAATTATGAGCTGATTTCCATGTATGCAATGTCTGCAATAAGGTAAAGGATGAATCCATTAAGAATCAGCAAAAATCACGTTTCGCACCTTTCTTAATTATATATAGGAAAATGTGGCAACCGGAAAATAAGGCATATAATTTTGTGTTTCAAGTATTTGTATGTGTGTCAGTAACAGCACATAGCTGCGGCCGGTTATTTCATAACTATCAAGTTACACTAGTAATGTCAATGTGATCAAACCAGTCCCCCAGTCTGTAACGTTTATAGTCACGTTAGCGATAAGCTTTTTGCGAAGATATCTTCAATGGTGAGTGTAATCTTTTACACACGGAAATTCGATTAATTATACAATATTTTATACTTTGTTAACATTGCAAAAAGAAACATTAAATTACTTAAATCTATACTAATATTATAAAGCTGAAGAGTTTGTTTGTTTGTTTGTTTGAACGCGGTAATCTCAGGAACTACTGGTCCGATTTGAAAAATTCTTTCGGTGTTAGATACCCCACTTATCGAGGAAGGCTATAGGCTAAATATCATCGTCGAAACTTACTTAAATAACCGCTATAGTAATTGTAACCGCTACGCCTATTTCGGACGTGAAGCAGTTCCTGCGTTCCGGTGTAAAAGTGCGGTTGTCGGCTCTCGTTTATGCGATGTGACCATCTTAGTCCTTGGGAGTAGCAACGCTTGTCATTGACTTCAGATAGAATCCCTGGTCTATATGAAATTGTTAACAGATTACGGGTAAATGTCCATGGACGACAATGACGACTTACCATCAGGTGATCCACAGCTTTATTTGAAGTAAACTAGTTTACAACAATTTCTTTAGGTAGATGAAATTTCGTTTAAAATTTCATGCAACTCCTAAGAACACCCGGTCTTTACAATCATTTATTATAAGTTCGCTAATCGTTAGTATTCCGACAAGTACTCTATGTGCAGCTGTTTCGAAACAATCGCTTGTGAAATGAGCTCGAACGAGTCGCGATTATTATTAACTATGTAATTATTGATCGTCGGTTATGTTTCAAGTACGCTGCCTATATTCTAAGGTCTTTACTTATTGTATCGCATATTATATTAAGGTTTAAGATATACTGATTATATTCTTTACATTCACTAAGGTTCAATTAAAATGTTCTGTGTTTATATATAGACAGGAATACATTTAAATACTATTTATAGCTTATTCACGCGGCCTGACTCGCTTGGATCAAATATTATACTATTTGTCAGGTCATAAGCTATAGGTACGTGTGCCAAATTTCATCAAAAGTCCAATAAGTCCATCCTCACAAACTTCTTTATTACATTATTAAGATAAACATGGTTTTCATTGTGTAATGTCCTTAGAAGGTAAATAGAGAAACAAATAAAATAAGTACTTATCAATTTTATATTGCTTTCCAGTGTATTCGATTTGAGAAGTGCGTCTTTAATCTTTTCGATATTATAAATTTACAAATACAAAGAGAAGAGGAAGAAAGGAAAAGATTATTTATTTATCTATAATATACATCAAAATACTATGTGATATTACATATTTTCTTAACCTAATGCATTTATTTATTTTATTAGATTATACGGATTGGAGATAATCGCCAGCTGTTTTATGAAACACAGACTGTTAAAAAAATCTTGAATCTAAAATTAAGAATTAGTTGTAGAGTCATTTTAGTTGCAGGACTCGCGTTTGAGATATTGAGGCTTGTCGGAGACGTTCACTTCGTTTAACCTGACTTGAAACTAATAAACGTGTCATCTTTTTTGGTAAAGTAAATACTTTAGTAGTTTACTCTCGATTTGAAAACGTTATTAGTAAACGTATCAACGCAAACGAGTCCTTTAGTTTTATAAGTTTTTTTCAGCAATTCTGAACTCGGGCTTTTGAGTATTATTAGACTTAGCTGACGACTTAAAAGATTAGGCGAGTAGATATGGGGCAAGTGTTTTTAATAGGACTTAAAAGTCAGTCTTTTTCATAACTAATCCTAAGTCAGAACCCTTAAGCAAGGTCAGCGTACGAATCGAAGTTGATTCGCTAACAACCACTAATCTACGCCTTGGCAAAAATGAATAGTAACGCTAAACATTACAGGTTAAACTCATTGCTTCAAACTGCAAAGTAACCAAACAAAGTAGACAGTTAGTTGTAACTTATACTTACCTCTAATACAACAATTGCATTGACTCGACGACTCGTGAGCTTCGGTGTGCCAAATGTGTGGGACGTCCCATTGTTATTATTTTCGCCTCTCATTTAGCGTAGGTTAAAGTATACAACAAAACAATAGACGTGGGACGTAATTATTTGCACCGATCACAATAGCACATTAGTACTCAGATGTCGTACGGCACCGACGAGCAAAACAGATGAGTTACGAGAATGACTCCTCAGTCCAACACAATAAGCACCTCGCTGGCCATTCAAAGACCAGTCTTCAAAGAACTGCTGTAGGTCATTGAATTTCCCCGTGAACTCTGACAGTGGAGGCGGCCGGAGAGGCGAGGAAGGTCAGTTAAGCTGGTATAGTCACAACCGTGAAAACAATGAGTAATCAGAGACTTCGTAATCTTATTAAGACTGCGAAACGATTATTAATTTGAATCTCAATGCTTCAAATAGTGAATGTTAAGTAATCCATTATGATCCTATACGCCTAATAAATATTTATTTTCATCCTTATTAATTAACGAAGATGACAATTACCAGTTTTTAGAGATTGTGCAGTTGTCAACTGTACTCTCAGTTCAACTGATCAGTTTCGGAACAATAGATTTTCAGCTATTGTTCCGAAACTGAGTAAACGAAAATACTGGAAATCCATGATTAGGTAGCCCGGAACTCCTCGGCATTCAAATAGGATGCTTGCACCTTGAATATTATTATGAAAATGAAAAATGGAAGTATTTGGGCGTGCGTAAGGATAATGCAAATCAGATCATCACGTTATGATCATCAGGAAATAAATGATTTTAGGCTAATATTATCGCG
>MOOZ01000021.1:943416-959429 GCA_002930495.1 Cecropterus lyciades | reverse complement strand
GATCACTCTCTCTCTCTTTTCCGCAATTCCGTTGCATACCGGCGTGACGTTTCATCTGTAAAAATTTTACCCTCATGCGCCTAAAGAAGTTTCACTTCAATAATGTAATTAATGTAAATTTTGTATTTATCGTATAAATTAATTATTTTTTTCACTTCAGTAAGCTACTTAATTATGTAATTTAGTAAAAGTTTTATTTTCCAAAACTAAATAATTTACAGGCGTAAGTAATGTTTTGCGTCTTTCTAACTATATTTCGCACATGCCTTCTTTTAAGATTAATTATCCTAATTAAAGTGAATTGTGCTGAAAGATGAGAAGCCACAACCGGTTTATTTATTTTTTTGTTATTATATCATCAATTTTTGCTATTATATAATCAAAATCAACACGTCAAATACGAGTAGAACACACGTATGTTCAATCTTTATATTTCAATGATGAACTCAATAAGGGACTTTCAAATAATCGGAAAAAAAACATTTAAAGTTGACCGACTCGACTAGTAGGTAGCTCTTAGTTTAATTTTAGTAAGTATTTGTAAAATCAAAGTGAAAACGGTCCCTATCCACGGCAACGCTGTCGTTAAACTGTTGCACAGTTTGGCAAAGATTATTGGTCACGTTACTGATGTTTATGGGATAAATAAATAAATAGAATGAGCCAGCCCCCAGTTAATGACAAACAAAGTTTACAGTGGAAACGATATTGTATATGAACAATTAGCATATATGTCTACGTAAGTCAAAATTTCGAATGCTCATCGGGCAGTCCACGCCTCACGCCCGGTTAAGTAGGCCGAAGCTGAGTGGATGCTGAATGCTTACCGAGAAAAGGCCGCTTTCGTTTGACATTTCGTCAGTGCACAGGTGTGGCTCAAAGGCATTTTGGACCTCGTGTAGGGAAAAGTTGAACGCACCCTGATTTTTAATAACTAGCTTTGCCCTGTGGTTTCGATCGCTACGAATAAAAAAAAACATAACTTAAATTGTTATAATTTCTATACAGCAGATAGATTTTCATGAAATAAGGTTCCACAATGGTTTACAGTCTTTTAAATTAAATTCAGTATTTCTTCTGATATGATTTGAAATACACAGGCAAGCAGCAACATAAAAATGTAAAATTGTAGAAATATTATATTGCTTTTAATATAAACCAGTTATTTTTGCAAATATGTTGATGTAGTTTTTTACTATATGTATAGACTACTTATACTGTAAGTTGTATTTTAATTAATCGGTTCGCATTAGATTGGAAATGTATGATTAAATAATACCATTTTTCATTCGGCACAATCTGATATTCTTATCAGCCATATTAATAATGTCTTCAAAATTGCGCGTGCATTGCGCGTGAATATAAATATAACATAATTACTCATTTTCGCTTTGTTTACTGCAATTAACGTATATATTTAAGTACAATCTTTAAGTATATTATTTTATTTTAGTACAAATATAAGGAAAATTTATAAGTTAGTATATATTGATGCCACTTTTATTCATACCCACATCCAGTAGTGTGACGACCCACATGATGGAGTGGTCATCATACCGGTCTGACACGCAGTGGGTCACGGGTTCGATCCCCGGTCAGAGAGACATCTGAATTATTAGTTTTGATTTCTGTTCAGGGTCTGGGTATGGGTCTGTGTGTATTCGTCTTTGTGTGTCCATGGCACTCACGACACAGGAGAAAATTCTAGTGTGGGGTTATGAGTGTAGTGCGTTTAAGTTTAGGTTTACTGTAGTCGCTGCTGATTTGATTTGAATATTATGGTATGTTAGAGATAATTTTTTGTGATGTTTCTTATTTATTGATGACTATGGGGTAGAGTGATCACTTAATATCAGGTGCATGCATGAATAAAATACATTTTGCATACCTAGCATATGGAGTAGCTATAGCAATAAATAATCGATGTCAATGTAAAGAGGACAAGTCTGTGGTATTTTTCTCAACCTATGCTAAGGGAGGAGTTAAAAATAAATAGTCTTTTCATTTTATTGACTTAAAAAAAAAACAGAAATCCTTGGCATACCAAAAACAAAAAACTGCTTTGCTTCTTTTAAAATATTCAATTCAAGTGAAACGAGAAAGTGTCCCTAACTAACCTGACCTGCAACCGATGCCTGCGTCGAATTTATATGTTCAACGCATGCATTTAGCGACGCACTTCCGACGTACGGACTCGTAGGCCCACTTCGCGCGAGAATTTAGAACGGCACGCAAAGGAATTCATTGTCATACTTCGCCTAATGTTGCCAGCATTAAGTTGATTGTGGAATTCCAGTGTTTTTTGCGTGCGTATAAATTTTGTTAATATTTTAAAGATTATTTAAATAAAATAGCGGCATGTATATAGAAAGCAATACTTCTTCATTTAAGTTAATTATTAAAAATACGCTTATACCTGATAACTTTTTATTCTGTTCATGTGACCCACTATATTTTTTCATCTTTTTAAATAATTACACTTGTATCAAACATATGTACTCATTAAACATACTGACAAATAGGTAATAATACAGAAATTTAAAAACTTTTTAAGCAGGTCTCTACGTCTTGGTTAGAAGCAATCGTGAATTTGACCTTAAAATGCATTAAGATACGTAAAAGATACAAAAAATATACATATATACTGGTAATTGATACCTACTAAACCTTAGTAGGTAAGCAAGGTAGTAGAACTCTTTGTGGCTCGACTCCGGAAGCACCACCGCCACACCTATTTCTGCCTAATAGGCAGCGTTATTAGGCAGAAATAGGTGTGGCGCCGTAGCAGTGTTATGCGCTGCTGTGTTCTGGTCTGTAGTAATGGACAAGTGGAACAAGTATCTATTTTTTTTTTATTTTTTCATAGCTTACTTACGATCATTGTGAATATAAAATATGTTGCATTAAAAATCAGTACAATGTCTTCATAAGTATTTTTAATCAAACAGTGCGTAAGATTCAGTTATTTAGATTTTTTTACAATATGTACACCTTGCTTGCCACACACATAACCGGGTCCTAATTACCTCACATCTAAATAAAGTTGACGAGTGTTGCAAACGCCAGCATTCCTTGACGGCATTGCTAAGGGTACCCAAACACGTACTTTAGTTAATTGCGTATTGCGCAATTTTATCGTATTCGGCAGAATTAATATTATTCTGCTGTGTTACGAAATTGAACCGCATTCCATCGTGAATGCGATTGCGTATGTATGTGTGAAAAATTAAAGTTTTTGGAATTTTGCTCTTCATGTTGCACGATGAGCATAAAAAGGACGTAATGCAAATTTTCCTTTTTTGAAAATAACAAAATTGTTTTCGCATTTAGCATTTTTTAAAGCAAGTGGTTATTAAAGGGACATAATTATTATATTGCAATTTTCTAGCACGAAATCTTCGTTTTATTCCATATTAGTGCATCTGCGAGCCTTATCTAGTAAAGAACATTAGGTAAGCCCTATCAATTTTACTATTTGTACGGTTATTTATTGTAAATAACTTTTGAGATTTCATCTTGAAAATTACTACAAATTGAAGACGCAAAGTGCATGAAGTGATTAACTACTACAGATGTAGAGTCGTCTGCCTTCAAGGCTGTTGCAACAACGACCGATCATAAGTCCTATGAGTACTCGTATAGTACACAAATTGTTGAGTATGGTCACAATATACATGTACCTTTATATACGATGAGTAATAATAATGTATTGCAGCGTAGCATTCTTTGCATATCAATTACTACCTGAAGTGCTCATGCTCTGCTACGGGACTTAAATAAAGTCGCCATATTTAAACAGTGCTAAATATCGAAATCAAGAGTAGCCTATAAGATGACCAGGCAAATGAACTACATCCATGCAATATTTCATGTAAATCGGACCAATGGTTCTTGCGTGATTGAGTAACTCACAGACACACACCATCACATTTTGATATATAAGTATAGATAAAATATAAATTGTCGACCAATAACTTGCGTCTTCTTTCGCTTTTATGATAATGGAATTATTAAAGCATAAAACCCAAATCATTGTTAGAATCAAAAAGTAAGCGTAAAGCCCTAAACTTAGATCATTGATTGGTAATGATGATAATCCAGTGTTTAAAAATATTTTCACCAATGTTTAAAAATATTTTCATAATTTTAAATTGTGCTAACTTTTGTGTTTATGGATTTTAATGAAATAAAAACGAAATGTTAGATCAGGATATGGAGTGAAAATCACTTTCAGTGTTTGTATAAATTTCAGCAGTTTCGGTTTGATGTGCACAGGCAGGCATATAACTTTCTATTATTCCTTATACACTTAACTATTCTTGTTGTAATTAATTAAATGTTGTGTACAGATACACCGAACTTTCATTATCTGTAAGGTCGTTATTTATCTCGCAAATTCCTATGATATTCCCATATATAATCAGGAATATAAATGTCATTTTCATACTTATTCTCGGAATATCAGTGCCCTTAGTAACAGTTTACTATGTTACCTTAAAACAATAATTGTACATATTTTCGCCCATCATTTCAGTGTATACGACAAGGTATAGCCGAAAACAAAAACAAAACGTGTGCATTGTAATATATTAAAGACATGAAGAAAGATTGTTTTGAGAGGCATTTTG
This sequence comes from Cecropterus lyciades, assembly GCA_002930495.1. Lineage (NCBI taxonomy): Eukaryota > Metazoa > Arthropoda > Insecta > Lepidoptera > Hesperiidae > Cecropterus > Cecropterus lyciades. Next base: position 954,801 of record MOOZ01000021.1, on the reverse strand, counting down.
TTGCAATCATTAAACGTGTACAATTTATACAGTACAGCGAGTGCAGTAACAACGTTTCGTATCAAATCTTCGAAAACTAGACCACGTTATTCATAATCCTCGCGTGCAGAAGACCTATCAGGAGTTGCTGGCGTCTTGTGTTTAGAAGCGAACGTATCGGAGAAAACCGTTACGTCTCACGTCTATTATTGCGGATTGCTGCTTTCTACAAAATTATTCAACACGACATGTCCGAATTGATTTTTACTACGTATCTACATTTTTTTTATATCAGATTGAAGTAAATTACGAGAATGCAGCCCACCTGCTGGTAAGTGCTGCCGCTTATGACCATCTAAGCAACTTCATATAGAACAGGGGTTCTATCTGAAGTCGATCTTAGATGCATCGCTCATCCCAAGGAGTAAGATGGTCGCCTGATCTGATAATGAAATTTAAAATGGTGTAGGTTCCGACTGAAATGCATGTGAGATGACCAGCTTAGTTCTCAGTAATCAACACAGAGAGCATCTTTGATCAGCTTCAAGAAGAGATTTTCTGTACTCGCGCTATGATTTCTGCCTTATTTCAGCTGGGTCATTGATGTATTCTGGTTGAAAAGGTGTGATGCAGTGTTATACAAGTTAGCCTACATAAAAATAAAATCATGTCATTCTGACAATATCTGCATATATTACGTATCTACGTATAGATCAATTCTCAAGGCTTTGTGTATATAGAATGCATATCTGCAAGTTATTTGAAATGTTTAAAACGGATTTGACCCGTACAAGTGTTAATACCTTGACCGGTTGTAAAATAATATACTGGCAATATTTACGTGGCAATGTTTATGTACAATATAGTAAAAAAGAAGGTAGATTTTTTGTTTTCCTATAAAATGACAACTTTATTACTATGTCTTGCTTGAAAATTTATTTATTAATTTGTGTTACAAATAGTTCGTTGTGTCAATAATTAAAATCGCATTTAAAGTATGTTTAGTTCAATTTTCGGAAAAGTATATATTTTGGCTCCGATTTCCGTTGCAAGCATTGCTCTTTGTAAAATCGTTATTGTACCTTAATACACGCCTTTAAATGATTAAAATTATGACTAAAATATGGTTTACTAATCAAGGTAAGAGCTTCTATTTAAATATTATAAGAATGATAAGATATGTATTTTTTTCCTAAAAACAATCCTTATGTAGGCTCCCATTACCCGGTGCTCCGCTAAGAAATAAACAATTGACTGTTAGAATATATTAAAATATATCTTGTTGCAACATTTTGTACTGCATGCATTCCGTAGCACGGAATATACAAAATAATGTAGGTTTTCTTTAATTACGATAAAGACATGCAAGTACATAATATAGGTAATATTGTAATTAGTGTATCATAAACGGGAGAAAACTAATAATGTGAAAACGATGACGTAAATTTTCAATTTCCTCCGGATATTCATTCCGGTACCTAATATCGACAAGCTACGGATGCGCAGCACATTATATTAGTTGAGCACTATTTTATCTTTTAAAATCATTGGTATTATTATATCAATTTTGTTACTTTAAATTTTACCTTAAAAGTACCTACATAATAAAAAATAATTGTACGGTCAAGTGAACCCCGTCCTGAATGATCTCTTCAATCCTCATAAATTGTAATAGAGCGATAATATAACTAATGTGTTAAATAAAATAAAAATATTAACAAAGTAGTTTTATCGAAATATCCACGTCTTTAGAATTTACGTGAAACAAGCGACCGCGCATGGTGCTTTTCCGTTCGATTCTCGATACTCACACGCATACACGTTACGTACAAAAATTGACACATCAAATGGAACATGTAAAGCGCATATCGCTTTTTTCTTACTTGACCGATTCTACAATTCAATTCCTGTCGCACGTAGCGTTTAAAGACTTAGTCCTAATCATAGTTACTTGTAGACTCTATTATTGATGACTATTGACTGTCACTCTTAACAATATAACTTCTCATATCACTTGCTGTTTATTTAACAAGTTATTGCACATGGAACTACGAAAACGATTGTTTTCCATTGTTCATGATAAAGAAATAACTATTTCTACACCACTATTTGTTACATAAAATTGCGCTTTCATTTATAATGCCTCTACGAGTATATTTGATATAATATTATAGGTATCTAAGTATAGCAGAGAGAATTAGCACTAACGTAGTAACTTATGTATTTTTTGAGTATTTTAGCTGTCAGTTCTTTGAGTATTTACCTAAAATATGTGGCCGTGTGGCCTTCAGTTGCTGTAACCAGCTTTCCTACTAACATAAAACCTTTTGCTTACAAAGTTGCTATAATTATCCGACTCTACGTCAATTTTGTACATCGCATTTGTTAAACTTGGAAATTGAATCTAAAATTTTCAATAATTAAGTTATTAAAGTCGAAAATAATTAGTTAAATCGTTATTCAATTAAGTTGTTTATTACGCCTTAACTCGCGTAAAATATTCATTTTCATATCATAACGTATACTTTAACATCCGAACATATTAATAAGTCATATAAATAAAATTGAAGTGTCTGTTTGTAATATCAAAATAACAGCTTATTACCAAGTGCATATAGAAATATCATTATACCATACTGATAACAAAACGTCAATTACTAAAATTTTTGTCTGTCTGTCTGTTTGTTCTGGCTAATCTCCGAAATCTCTACGCGCACGCAGCTAGCTATACGGCCGCTAAAATTGTATAAGATCTAAAATTTGGGCTGTATGAACTTATGTCAACTTACATTTTTTAAACGCGGGTGTTACCGCGGGGTTCATCTAGTTTATTATGAATTACGGTGTACGATCCGTGTTCATTTAGAATATTACATTAGTAATGCAAGTGCATGGATTAAAACGTAATATGTGGTAAATGTAGATGTATATTTCAAAACATTGAAGGAAAAATAAAAGAGCTAAAGATATTATAAATATTCTATGACCTAGGGTTCAATAAGACCTTCGATCGCCAAAGGTCCAATCCAAATTTTGAACAAGCATTATAGACGATGTCAAGGTCTCAAAGATATCTGTACTTCCTCAGTACCTTCTACAGAACTATATGTCTTAGCAAGGGCGTAGACAGGATTCTCTATAGACAGGGGCAGATTAAGAATGTTTTGGGGGGTTTGTGTTGGCAGATCGAGACTATGTTGTGTTAATCTTGATTTTATGAGTGTCTCACATTATATTACATTAAATTACAAATAAAAGACAAGAAATATTATTTGAGGAGGAATTTGCACCGTGTGAAGAACATAATCTTTAAATTTTTTCATACAAAGTCACCTTTTTTAAAATAATAGATGGATTTTTTTTATTCGTGACCGACCGCTCTTCTAGGGGAGGCAGCTGCGCCCTTTGCCCGTACTTGGATACGCCTATGCGTCTTAGTGACCCTTTATCAATAAGTTACCCGACCCTTTATCGACTCATATGCTTTTTTAGGAAGTGAACCTTTGGCTAGATATAGACCACGTAATAGGGGTTTTTGTCGCCGCGCATCGCGCGTCGCGCGAAGTTTCCGCGCCAGGCATGCGTTTTGTACCCGTCATAGGTTTTAATGATACACAGGATGACGCTGGTACCTATCTCCTGGATTTTGTCCCTCTTCCCTGGAAGTCGCCATCTACGCAATTCACTGTAAGAATGGAAGTGGTGCTATACCGTCACTACATCGCACAAGATATCGTCTACTAAATTATACCAAAAACATGAGTTTTTAATTGCTATTTAGTATTAATATCTATTGATTCAAACATATCTGAGTGTATTCAATAATTTTGTAAGTATACTACAGCTATATAGTCATTTTACGATTGAGATGTTCTTGTGAGTAAGGCTAAGGCTTTGGAATTTTCTGACATCATGCCGGATCTCCCCCTAATATTAAGTTTTATTGTGCATAATGTTGGTTCACTGTCCGCTATTAATTGTTTTATTCACAAAGGTTAAATTACATAAAGATTTTAAGTGGACAGAAAAGTTTCAGTGGAGTGAAAATATAAATCCTTATCGGTTTCATTCTACTGAGGTCTAGTTACACATTTAAACTAAATGAATTAATCAAAAATGCTTTTCAGGTAAAGCTATCCTATGTTATAGTATTTAATACGTTTAATCAACTAAAATAGAAATATAGCTTTTTATATTTTCTAAATTCATTCATACATTGCAAAAACCTAAACGATTATCGTTTTGAGGAAACGTAATGAACTTAAACTAAGGAGACTTCAATGTTTTTCTACAATAATCTTTTTAAATTGTTGTATTGTAATGTAGGTAAGTAGTATGTATTCCAATGAACAACAAAGATTTTGATAAGTTTTACTATGTTATTGGAATGTCGTAAATGTTTCGGCTCATGAGCGCCTCCTCAATTTGAATACAAGATTCAAAAACGATTGTTCAGATACATAGATCATCAGCTACGGTAACTAGTATTGCTTTCATCGATTCCCACATTGACTCACCCGCCTAGACAAGCGTGAGCGGCCTGCGACCTTTACGTCAATTGTCATGGGAGGAGACCGTGAATACGGGCCCAGTAATCACAGACACGGATATTTTTCTTAACCTACTTTATTACCTAATATTTTTGGAGATTACCTACATATTACCTAATATCTTTGAAGATTCAAATAGGTCGCTTCGTCGCTATTCGCCTCGCTTAAAAACGTAATGAGTAGTAATGCTAAAAAATCACTAAAAATAGTTTTATAATATGTGCATAGTCTTAAAACTTAAAGTGTAGTTATAAAAAGAATAAAAGTACAGTTAGTAACTAAAATAAGTACAGAATATGGAGTAGGAAACATTCATTAATTTCATAAGACATTTGAGAGGACGAAACTGATAAATTCTCACGGAATATCGCGTATTTTTCTTCAAGAAACCATGTTAAATTGCGAGGAATCAGGATTAAATTAAGTAAAACATTTTTTTTGCCCGAGTAAGCCCGATTTGCTCAAGAATTTTCCGTCACTAGAAGGTAGGTAAACTCGTAGGTCGGTTGCTAATGCTTATTCAGTTTCAACCAAAAGTATATGTTTCATTGCTAGTGTAAAAAAATCACGAATATCGTTGTTTTACAACGTCCTAGGTCCGAGGTAAACATAAGTTTTCAATGGAGAAGCGTGACCTGAACTCACGTCCTTTGCGCACGAATGGCGTCATCACCTCGAAGTATGGCCGAAAACATTTTATATTAATAGTTGTACTAAATATTTCTATGATTCACTATTTATTTATTTGCCGGCTTTATAGATTTTGTGTTAAGGATACGGAATCTTTACAAGATTAATAGTATGAGTAATAAGTACGAGTTTAAGATATGTGTTTTTCTTAACATACTCGTATTATATCTGCCATTTCCTAAGTATTGAATAAATTGAGTTGAAACTACTAACTACTACTTGAAACTACTCCTAGCAATGTAGCGTTACGTAGAGTATCGTCTAGCGATTAAAAAGTGGCGATTTCGTGATAGAAAAGTACAAAAAAAAATTAAGTCCCTTTGATAACCGTCCGCGAATCTCGACAGAATGCGAACACAATTTTATTATTTTGATGTGGATATTTTTTACTTCAAGAGCACCTAAGTTTCTAAGTAACTTCCTAAAAAAAGAGCGACGAGAAAGTTTGTCTTAACATAGATAGTACGAGTTTCTTGTTCTACAACATCTTGAATTCAGATTAGGTACCGATAAGAATAAAAAGAGATTTATTATTGTGCTGACTGTTACATAAGTCGATTTTGTAGATTCACTGGAGCCGATCGGTGTGTTGAATATTTTGTTTACACTTAGTTGAACGTCTTGACCTCGACTTGACAAGCGTTATTTACCTGCGTGAGCAAAATCGCTGTATGGTGTATATTTTGCAATATATTAAACTTTGATAGGTATTTCAAAATTTATCTAAGATAACCGCAATAAATAATTGCACGCAACATTTTGTTCGTAGATTTGTTTGACTAAATTTTTGGATTTTAAGTCTTAATTAGTGGCAACGTGGTTCAACCGGGGAGGTATCTACCACCGCCACACTATTTGCAGCGTGAAAATGTTTGAGTTACGGTACAAGTGTATGGTTACCGGCTTACTACCTTAGTCCTTAGGAGCGACAACGCATGATTGACTTTCAGGTACAACTCCTGGACTATATGAAAATGATGAAATCACGGCCGGCAGTGCCACGTACCATTAGGTTTACATACGTTTGATACTTAAATCTTATAGTACGTTTATTACATGTAAATAAAAATGAAGCCAAAATATAACTATAATATATAGCCAGTCTTTTTACTTAAAATCTAGGTTTTCATTTCATGAAACTAAACTAAAATTAAAAAGTAGGTACTCATAGTTTCGTTTCAATTAAGTACCTATTCTTAAGTTTATATTTTATTCTCCCACAGTAAGGTCGACATCTTCTTTAGAAAAAGTTAATCTAGTCCATAATAGATAATTTCACGCTGGTCGCCACTTTGTTGAATAATAATTCGCAGACATTGAGCCCATAGACATATCACAGAAAGAACAGTTATAGTGATAAAGAAGTAGCGCTTAAGTACCAAATATAAAATAAAACGTTTGGTCCAACAACATGGTTATGGGGTTTGCAGGTTACGTCATTTCTTATGAGTGGTTATAAGTATAATAAAAAAATACGAGGTTCACAGTTCACAGGAGTGGTTTGTTTAAATGAAATAGTATTGTTAACAACATTCGATGAAGATTATTTATTATAAATACCAGCAGTCCTTGAAAATTATTTTGCTATAATGCAACACAAGGCAAATAAATTTCTGCACGTGTAGTGCTACGTGCATTTATAAAATAATGGAAAATGATAATTTTCAGCTACGTTATAAGTTTTTTAAACATTTATTATGTGTAAGCTAGTATTTACGGTAAACGATATGCAATATAGTATGAACCACAACAATATAAACCAAAAAAAAAACAATCGTGATATAGAAAAATATTTAGGGAAAAAATACATGAATATTCGACCTATTCATTTGTATTCAATGTACTTATAATAATTTAACAATTTGTATCGATAAATTTCAAACTGTCTACTAACTGTCTGTATGTTCAGCTGAGTCAATAATCGAATGTGTAAGCAGGTTGGAATATGTAGCTGTATTCATAAAAAAATATAACTTAACACTTTTTATGCTTTGGGCACCTGTGGCGCGCACTTCTTCAGCAAAGGTTACTGACCCAGGGTCAAAGATTACCTGTTTGCTGCTTACAATGCAACAACATTATCGTTAAATTAACGCTTAAAAAAATATGATAATTGTGCATTTTTCGGGAATGGCAATAATTGAATGTAAACCTGTGCTGGAATGTTTAATTCATTAAGATACGAGTACATTTAAATTATTTAGGTTATTAGGTACTGACGTTTAGTTAAATTGAAAGTATATAAAAAAGAACTGAATACATGGGTGGGTTGTTGCACATACATTTACATCATCAATCTACCCTCAATCGTACCTATGAGAAAGGCGGGTAGACTGATAACGACGTAAATAAAAATATTATAATAAATTCCATAAGTAGATTAAATTAATGTTATAACCTACTTAGTGCTAGATTATTTCCTTTCTTACTCATGGGAAGTGCCTAGTTACAAATCAGTACGCAATTCGTAATACAATTAGCATATTTTGGTAATTGTATTAATTTGACCTAAAATATATGAAACTATGCATTTCCCATGAGAAAAACGTACCTACTTATTTTAAACTTTATCGCCAGGTATTTGAGATCATAATTATAATCGTGCTAAGCATTCTAAGTTAATGACATTTTGCTACTTAAATTGGATTTCATTACGACTTCATTACACACAAATGATGCGGTTTCCTATATAAAATGTATGTAAACTTTCATATATGGTTACAGAATGAATGCAAGAAAGTAATAATTTCATTTTGAAACGTATAATTGTATACGCAACAACTAACGCGTAAATTAAACATTTCGTAAGTTTCTAATTGAAGGTATTAAAATAGGTGGTAGTTAGTCACAAGTTCACGACTCAAGGATCGGCAGGAGCAAATCACGACGTCACGAAGACACGTACGCCTTACTTACAGGTAAATACTCGATACACCCGGTGTTCCTTGAAAGCCTCCGTCAACTAAACTTCATAACACAAACTTTGAGCACTACGGTCACAATATGAGCACTTATCTACAACAAACACTCGTATAACGGCAATTTTCACACATATTTTCGTAACCTTCCCGAGTAGGCTGTCAGACAATCCGCGGGCACTACACAGCAGTCGCGATCTAATGAAAAGACTCAGACTGGTTGTTTCGACTAGCTGCGCGAACGCAACACCGCATTCCAACAGTGGTAATCGAGGCACGTAAAATATAGCTCTCTCGTTCTCGCAAGCTTTCGAATGACTCCCGCGAGAGGGACAATGCAAACTCATACGTTCAATGCTATATAGGTAGGTAGCCCCGTTATTCATACACGCCACACAGGTAAATGTTGTGACGGTCATTGAAAATAGCTATTTCATATTTGCCAATCGATCGAATGTAGCTTGTTTATGATCACTTTTATTTTTAAGTTACTGTAATAGTAAGTCGGTACTAGGATTTAATTTAATCCAAGCTTAACAAGTTTCACGAATACACGGATACACGAATTACACGAATTTAATATACCTAGCTGTGTGCTTATGTACTATAGAGTTTGCCATTACTCTGTCAGAGTTAACTAGGCTCTAGCTTTATTGATGGCCTTGGACTTCCAAATATATGAATTATGTACTTAGTTATCCATAAAACATGGAACATAGTTCAGTTAGGGATTATTAAATTAAAAGTCTGGGCTCTGTAGGCCATGATTATAGGTATACGGATAGGATATGATAGGCTAAGTACACGGATTAAGGTTTTGATCTTGAAGATTTGCGGCAGGTATACACAAATTCAAACGACAAGTCTAGCGTGATAACACGACTAAACCACGACCGATGCGTTGCCAAGGTCTATGACTGAATCTGTCAAAAAAGTAAGCTCAGTTAAGCGAAACTTATATTTAATCCTTTTGAAAATTTGTACGATAATTTCATTTTTATTTTTTACCCAGTAACATCGTAATCAATAGTTTGTTATAAATACGTTAAAGTCTTCATACTTTATATTTATTACGAAGTCTAATGGTTTACGTAATTGGAAACAATTAGGTACACATTCGCCGTTTGATCTTTGTTTGGTCTTGAACAGCCCCACTCCCTCTCTTCCCTTAGTCGTAGAAGGTAATTAAGGGACAAAATCTCGGAAATAGGCAACAACATCTTTCAGTGTAACATCAACACCCACTTCGGTCACCAACACGAATACTAGTCAAGGTGACTATTGTCAAAAACCCTAATTGAACATTGATTGATTACAAATACGTATTTTTCATTTAATTGTCGCTTAGCTTGAACTTCAGAACTTAAATATCAGAATAAAAAAAAGCACATCACACAACATACCATTGTTGCACTTTATTCGATACACTTTAAAAAAACATTACAAATATATACATAATATTAGAAAATATCTTCTCGTACTATTATTAAATCAGTTAAGAAATAATAAAACGCCTGATTGAATTCAATGAGCAATCTTTCATATACATGTTTGATTGACTTTCACTTAATGTAATTTAAATGAACATTAGTCGATTTTCACATATTTTCTGATTTTCGAAATATTTTAATTAGTACTTTGATTTGATTGACTAACATGATTGAAACATGGTGAATATATTTTTAAGAAAAAATTAAGACGTTAATACTTACTTTCTTGTTATTTTAAATAACAAGAAATAATAAAAAAAAATATCTATAGAAGTAAATGTACCGACAATAATTTTTTTCTATCTTCGGAAGGCATATTTTCAAAATCAAAATAGTATTAACTGATTGCTGTCTATTTTACCAAAGTAATTATTTCCCGCTATTTTACTTATTATTTTTGATTTTTGTCGCGGCTTTATATCCATAAAGCCGAGTAAAAACTACAAACAATATTTTTGGATAAAAAGCGATCACGTGTTTTTATTTTCAACTGTTTTATTCAAATAAATCTTATTTTCTGTGCTCTGAAATTGAAGATAAGTATAATGTGAACCCGTTGAACACGAGAAGCGTTTATATCCGAAAAAAAATGGCCGCGAACTAATAACGTTAGGTTTAAAGGCGTCAAACCACAACCGTAAAAACAATTTTTAATTATAAGAAGCGTTGACAGTTGACTTATGACAGTGACAGAGTATAGTTTACAAAATTTTAAGCTTTGTGAGAAAATAATATTTTTTTACAATATCAGAATTCAGTGACGTGCTATATAATTTCATATTAGTTTTTGTGTAAAGAGAGAAGTTTGCAATGCCAAAAGTTCGAAGAAGTCGTAAATCGCCGCCCGAAGGATGGGAGCTGATAGAACCGACATTGGAGGAATTGGAGCAGAAAATGCGAGAAGGTTTGTGCAAATGTGAAAAAAAAACAAAAAGCTATTGAGATAACTTGACCTTAATTTTTTTATTATCAAAGTTGTTTATGTATACTTTATTGTACTAACAAAAAAATTAGTGGATGTTGTTGTCTATATATCCAGAATATTTTATCTTATTTAAAGAAACATTTCTGTCTGTGTAACCTAGGTAACATGTGCTACTGCTAGACAGAGTTATGAATTGATTATCAAGTTTGTATGTGTAGATTTATTTATATGAGAGCTTTCTTGCTTAATTTTATGTTGTAGTAATTGAACAAGCAACTTCAGGTGACTGAATATCTGATTTTGTTGTAAAATTATTCAAAACAAACATACTCCACATATTTTGGGTTAAGTTAAGAATTTTATACTCTTGTGATGGGCATCTAATATCATATAATGAAATTTGAAGTTGGTAGAATTCTTTGTGGTTCAACTCTGTAAGCACCACCCCCACATAATAACAACAGTGTTATGCGCTGTTGTGTTCTGGTCTGTAGGGAGACATACTTTTCCGAGCTATTCTATCTTAGTTCTCAGGGGTAGAGTTGCATCTGTGGCTAACCATAGGCAAGATTTGATATTACCTAGTGTTGATTACAGATGTCCATGGGCGGCAATAGACACTTACCATCAGGTGGGCTGCGGGCTCGTTTGCTACTATCCATATTAAGAAAAAAAAAAAACATATTGAAATTATTGTATTCTAATTTATCACAATGTAATCAGAATGAAATCATATTTCAATAATTTGTGGGTATAACTATCTGTTATAATAACCTATTATTCAGTCAACCTTTTAACTACCCGACTTTATATCACTTGTCATGCCCCCAGCG
>MOOZ01000021.1:923887-935259 GCA_002930495.1 Cecropterus lyciades | reverse complement strand
CCGTTCACATTGTTCACACAATAAACTCCCAGTTCATATCCTAAAGCCCCAGTTCAGAGCAAAAAGTCCCAGTTCACGTCGCAAAACCCCAGTTCACATCGCAAAACCCCAGTTAACATCGCAAAATCCCAGTTCACATCGTAACAAGTTCACAGCTTGCTGATCACAGGTGGCGGCGTGTCTAGTGCTAAGTTAGCGAGCGCGAACACATCGTTGGGGTCGAGAGCGCGTTTCGCAGCAAGTAACAGTTGTCTTGCCGGCGCGCTGACTGTCCGCTCGTACCACCGTCCACGGAGCTTGCCCACACCGTGGTGGTGGGAGATTGATCCTGGGTGGGAGTAAGAATTTAAAATTTAGAATTGGAGCCACAATAAACTGAGAGAGATGATTTTATTGTGCGATTGGCACGATGAGTATTGCGACGGTACCAATGATATACCTCAAATAGTTTTGATAAAATAATAGAACGTGTCTTAATCACGATTGTGCAAAATTTCGACATTGGTATTGGTCGATTATGGCATTGATAATTATAAAAGTTAAATATACTGCTAAGTTTTTTCAATTCATTTATCTAAATAAAACTAAACATTTAATCGCAAACACCAACATATCTATACAATAATATTACATGAGTATTACATAAATAATTCAGTCTTTCTTCTCGTCTATGTAAAGCTTTACATACACGAGAAGAAAGACTGAATTATTTATTATGCTCTTAATCAGTTTCTTAATGTAGTAAGAGAGAAATACTAATCCGAGGAATTCCAACTTAGTCCTCAGGAGTAGTAACGCGTCTGTGGTTAACTTCAGGTAAGTCTAATCCTATCCGGGGTTGATTACAGTTTCATGGGCGACAGTGGCAATTTATTATGCAGTCATTACATTGACTGCATAATATATTAAAAAGCAATACAATACCACATATTAAAAAAAATCTCCAAGTTGTCTCTCACTTCGCTCAATCGTTGTCATAATCCCACTCAATCTCCATTCACTCTAACCATACCAAATCCTCCTCTTCAAAGTATATTTACCTCCGTTAGCCAGAATCTCCTCCCTGGCAGCCGCTTCGATGTCCTCGTACACGGTGACAGCGTCAGCGCACTGCGCGCTGTTGAAGCCGAAGTAGAAGTAGATGCAGCACCCAGCATCGTACCTGGAATAATAATAATAGAAATTGGAAAGGGCGTATATAAAAGGGGGAGGGATGTTTGGGTCCCTCATAGCAAAGGCGACATTTTTATTTTTATTTTTAATAACCTCTTTGAGATGCACGTTTTTTGACAATTGATAGATTGCACGATTTATTTAGTAAATCGACGGTACAATGTAGATGACAATCCTAGCTCTAAAACTAAACCACCACATATACCTTACATAAAAACAGTAGTGCTTAAAAAATGAAATAAAAGTAGCAGGTGGCGTCACGTAGTATTTCAAATAAAAAAATCACTTTTTTTTTCAAATAAAAAAAAATCGACATTCTTTCTAACGAACCGTATCACAGAAATAGATTGTGGTGCTTGTACCATTTAATAAAAACCCAACCGAAAAGGTTTCGCGCTCGCGCCTTCGCGTTGCACGACACCCGTAACACAGTGTGATACTCACGTCTGGGTGAGGCGGCAGGAGACCACGTAGTACCGTATCCCCCTCGCCTCGCACTCGCCGCGCACGCGCGCCTTCGTGTTGCTGCAGAGCGCCAGCGCGCGGTCCCACGGGACCGACGTCTCGAACGACTCCGCCACTATGTCGTACTCCAGCGCTAGGTCCTGTGGATTTGTATTAAAAATATATATGTAAAGCGGGTGGTATGAAGTATCCTACGTACAAAAGTAATAGTATAAAAAATATTTAATAGTATGAGGAAAAAAAACCTAACCTAACGAAATTCTAGGAAGAAATAGAGAGAGAGACCTTTTATATTTTTCCTATTTAACCTAACCTTATTATTGGTCACGGAGCGTTGTTGTATCGGCAGCGGTCGTGTTACCACCAACAACCTCATGCCGCGACGGGGTAGAACGAACGGACTTTCGCTTGTCCGGCGCCGGAAGCCCGCTCGGCTTGGCTAGGGCTTCTTGAAGTTCCTTGTTGGTCTGGAACTTCAAGAATCCCTCGCCAACCTACACGCCCCTCCGCCCACGAAGTTGGTGCCGTTATCGCTGTAGATCGTCTCTATCATCCCCTTATCGCCGCCATTCTTCGTAGCGTTAGGCTCGTGGGGACCGTTCATCGATGAACCTTCCAAATCAAATTCTTCAGTAGCGCTCATGGTATGCGATAAGCAGTCTGGTAATGTGATGCTTGCTATCTAGCATCACAGGCCTCTTTTCTTGCCGAGTGTTAAACACAGCGTAATTCTTCTCATAAGCTATCTTCTTGTCTTCTGCGGAGTAGGATCTTTTCGGCTTCTCTAAGTCTCTTAGTCGGGGTCAAGGGGAATGAGTTCTTGGGTCTTCTTGTTCGAGGTTCGACTGCATTAACCTCGTGGTCGCCCTTACCAGTCGAGTCCATATCGAGAACTTTACTAGATTTGGAGTGCAGATCGACTTAGCTCCCAAAGTCATCACCACACACCACACCCCACACTCACCTTCTCCTCTCCCGTGAGCACAGCTTAGAAGTTGCGAGTTTTTGTCCGAATGTTGCGCGGCGTATCCACGGTTGAGATTATTCTTCACTTCTTTATATTCCTTCTTCAGAGCCGTATCCTCTAGCTAATTTTCTTTCCATGTTCCTCAGAATGTTCTAGCCTTGTTTAATCGTCCAGTAATTTCCCTTTCTTCTTTATTCTTCCATACTAAGCCGGTCTTGAAGCACCCATTTCGGAATCTCCTTGTGGTTTCTTCCAGAATTTATTGAGTCCTTTCTTCTATATCTGTGGTCGGTCAACGTGGCTGGATCCCCAACGATTCCACGACGAAATGACCTTGATGACCTTGTCTAATTACTCTTCTTTAGAAGATACGTGCTGGTTACGAAGTTCACAGGTCTTGATGCTGCTCCCTCTGATCCCATGTTATACCCACCCTAGATAGGTCAATGATGATAGATGCTATAGTTGACCTATTATTCCTTTGCGAAAACTAAGTCTTATATGGAAACTATCCTTACTACGTATATGATTTAAGTCCAAGTCTAGCTAGTCACCGACACTAACCTAAATTGTTATTACGTATTACATCGCCAAACAAAAACTCACCCTAACATAAGCAATAACGAACGTGAGCGTGTATCCCACTCTGCCGTTATTCGCTCCCCCGGGAATCCCTCCGTACTGAGCCGCGATAGCGTTAAGCGTCTTCTCCCTCTCCGCCACGTGGTCAGCGCTGCCCTCCATTAGTAGCGTGACCACGCACAGCTTCTCAGGGTCGAAACCCTTTATCTTGGTGATGTAGAAACGTTTGAGGCCGTCGAGGAGGATCCCGCCCCAGGACGACTTGGTTTTCATCACGTGGCCGAGACGGAACTGGAAATTGTGATAAAGGTATTGAGATATAATATATAGATATAAATGAACCAGTATAGTTCGATCAGAGATGTAAAACCGCATGTTTCTAGCGTTTCTTGCGTTTCGCTGAAAGGGTGTAGTTGCTGGCTAACTTTTATGAGGCGACCATATATTTTTTTTATATAAAGCTAGGCGAAGGCTACTTGATGGAAACTAATCACCGTTGATTATGAACATTTGCAACACCAGGGGAGTCGCCAATGCATCGCTCGCTCTGAAGCAGAGCTCCTTTTGCATCTTTCTTGATAAGCCCCATGTCATACTCCACTCCAGGAAAACGTCAAGAAGAAACCCATACCACATCTTTCACGTTACTCCTCAAGTGTGGCAACGCATCTTTGATCGGCTTTAGGCAGAACCAGAGTTCTACATGAAGTTGCTTACATCGTCCATTGGCTGCGGTGACGACCACCTACTATTAGGCCTGATTAATCATTTAGTACTGTCTTCAATAGTACAGATTTTACCTGTTCATTGTCCATGAGCCGTATGCTGGAAGGCTGCAAGCGTTGTCGGGCCACCTCCCTCTCAAAATAGAAGCCGGATGTCCAGTCCGGGAACACTAGCGACCCGTAGCGGACGACCGCCGGCAAAGGACGGATTTTTAATGTCACCTGGTGATTAAGTAACTCATTTGGAATATATTGTGTAAGTACAACATGATTGTAGAAGGTTCTTAAAGTATTTAAACATAAAGAATTTGAATGTGAAAAATATAAACATATACCTACCACTTGGTAAATATATATTTAAATATTTAGTAAGTGGTACAACCAGTGAAGACGACCGGGGAGGTACCACCGCTACAACTTGTTCTTTTTTTTTATAGTAGAAAAGTAGCAAACGAGCATGCAGTCCACCTGATGGTAAGTGGCTACTGCCGCCCACAGACATCTGTAATCAATCCTAGATAAGATCAACGTCTCACCTAAGGTTAGCCACAGATGCGTTGAGGACTAAGATGGAATGCCTCGGAAAAGTGTCTTCCTTACCAAACTCTTCAGACCCGAACACAACAGCGCATAACACTGCTGTTATTAGGCAGAAATACGAGTGGCGGTGGTGCTTCCGGAGTCGAACCACAAAGAGTTCTGCCACCTTCTAACGTAAAGCAGTTTATCGTATCGGTGGAAGGGTGTAGTAGCCGGATCACTTAAATATGAGGTGACCATTTTAGTCTTCGGGAGTAGCAACGCATCTGTGATCGACTTCGGATAGAACCCATGTTCTAAATGAAATTGCATACTGATGTCCAGGGGCGGTAGTGGCCACTTACCATCAGGTGGACTGCATGCTCGTTTGCAAAAAACAAAATCAATGTAATAGGGAGCTAGTCTGGTTTTAACAGGCTTTGCGTTACAATACCTGAAAGGTCTGTAGGTATTTATACTCAATAAAGGAAATTTCAACTTAATGCACATCTTACATAAACACATTGGTAGGTTACTTAATTCGTAAAGACAATTCATGACATGAAGGTTTAATCTTTTCTGGGGCAGATTACATACGGATTAGTAATAAGACAATGAACGGTTCAGTCGGTAAGTTTTAGAGGCAAGTGGGTAAGTATGTGGGACAAGTGTGTACGTATTAGGGGCAAGTGGGTCGGTATTAGGGGCAAGTGTGTAAGTATTAGGGACAAGTGGGTATGTATCAGAGGCTAGTGGGTAATTATTAAGGGCATGTGGGTATGTATTAGGGGCAAATGGGTATGTATTAGGGGCAAGTGGGTATGTATTAGGGGCAAGTGGGTATGTATTAGGGGCAAGTGGGTAAGTATTAGGGGTAAATCTGACCTCAGTGACGACGCCCAAGCAACCTTCGGAGCCCATGACGACGTGTTCCCACTCAGGCCCGCACGAGATGCGCGGCACGCGACAACTCTTCTCTATCACGCCTATAGGTGTCACTACCTGCAATCACAAGGCACAGATTAAATTTGTTAGGGTAAAGTAATTTCTAAATAATTAATTATGGTTTAACTTTTGTAGGTTTTTTCTGTTTGGTTTGTGTGTGTGTGTGCGTGTGAGGAATATATTTTTTGCATGTACATAATTAATCTTAGCTTTTTTCTAGCGTTAAGCAGAGTTTATATGTATATTGGTCGAGGGGCGTCAATAACGTCCTCAGGAATGACAACAAATTTGATGGCTTTCAGGTAGAATTCAGGTTTTGAGTGTTCCACATACCATCAGTTGTTTATGATTATGTAGACTACTCGCTCGCACTTTCATAAAAATACAATTCGTATAAAAAATAAACCAACCTTAGTTTGCACGACGAGATCCTCAATGTTACCATAGGTGTTCTTCTTCATGCCACTAGCCCTGGTGGCCACCCAGCCGCCTAGAGTGGAGAACTCGTATGAGTCAGGTTCGTGACCCACCGTGAATCCTCGTGCGCGCATCTCTCTTTCTAAGTCCTGTCCCACTATGCCAGCCTGGTACAAATATTATAATGTTTTCTTATTTCCTTCTTTTATAGTACATGCTGTGCTACGCGGTTGCAGCTGCGATTTCAAAAATGTAAAATGATAATAGATAAAGATACATTAAACAGAAATTTCATACCTTCTACAACATTTCTATTTAAAAACTGATATGATAACATGATTGTAAATCGCAAATGTTACACCGCTTCCCCGACTTACGCGAACTCGTTGCACCATTTTAAATTTACACTACAAAACAAGAAATTAAAAAATATTTATATAAGGCTATAAGGAAATATTGCGAAGTAAATAAAATCGCTGCGACGTCAAACTACGATTACGTTGTAAAATTCTACATTATAATAATTTCAGTTGACATTTTGGATTTGCATAATCTAAGATTTTAATAAACATTTTTTTTGGGTAAATCCATAAAATTTATTATCTTTAGCTTCCCGCCCGATTTTCTCATGATGTTTTCCTTGACCGTCAAGCAGTGATAATTAATTTCTAATACTCACGTCAATTTATAAAAATCAGTGGTGAGTGTGCCTGGGATTCGAACCTCGGACCCTCGATTGAGAGGTCGAGTTTCAACCATTAGGCTATCACTGGTTCAACATACACATTTGCCTTTAATTTCCAACATTTATTTGTCTACTAATTCACCTGTATTCTAGCTAGAAGTTGCTCCTTATCGATCCACAGTATCGAGTTCATCCCACTGGTGTCTAGCACCACTATTGGTCTGCTCTCGTTGGCTGGGCAGGTCACCGCTTCCGACACCGATGTACCGCCACCGAAAGGAATGATCACGAAGGTGTGAGTGTTCGCGCATTTCACAATTTCTACCACCTGAAAGTGTCAACGTTTTTGTTTATTTAGTAACCCGCGGATTCATCCGCGTTTAATGTTAAGTAACTTTAAATTATTATAGCTTAGCTTAGGTACATGGATGTAATTGAAATACGAGTATACTAAACGTAACTGTGAGACATGGACCATAATTATATTTTCTGTCGTTTAAATTTAATTCAGTTACTTTGCGTTCATACGACTTCAAACAAATAGACAAACATACAGACATAAATTCTAAAATTTCTAGTAATTTCTACTATTTTCTCTGCTGATGTATAAAGCCGTAGGTCTTTATAAATCAACAGAGAAACCTTTTTCTTGATAAAGGGGAAAAATCTTCAAAAGGTACCCTGTGGCATGGCAGCGTTACCGGGCTATGTAATACTTTTATTCTCTCAAAGCCATCGTCAGCGCTACGTAGTTCCCCTTCGAGACCGTTTTATTATATCAATCTGCTTCTTACCTGTTCGTGGCTCTCCGGCCATATGACCGCATCGGGAATCCTCTCGAACGTGTTCGACCTCAGTCGGGACATGTCCTTGAGAGTCTGTCCATGTGCCCGTATGAGCCTGTCGATGCCTTCCACACTAACAGGAGCAATCGACTCTAACTCGTTCTTAACATTGGCTGGTAGTCTACTCTCCGGGTAGGACTTAGGCATCATCGGGACCTTCGGTGGTTTTCGAATGTCCACGTTAAGTTTGTCCTCTATATACTGCACGAAGTGTGGCAGCTCCTGACCGCTGATTAAGTATCTGCGAAAAGTTGAAAAGCCATGGGTTAGTCCAGAGGTCCTCAAACTTTCTTTACTACACAAAAATTTCAATTCTGGGCTTTTCTTAGATAAAACTGTACCTTAATTAACTACTAATTTACAATTTATTAATATGTAAAGGTAAATAAAAACACAAAAGTATTGATTTACAAGTAGTGATTGACCTATAAGGTTGCATTATTGGATATTTCCATTTAAAATGAAAAAACTCAATTAATTATTTCATGGTCATGGTTTAGAACGATTGTAAAACTATTCATAACGCTGTTGTTTACCGCGAGTTACTTATTTGTGTCCCATTTCAAATATTTGCTTTCCAACTATAGATACATTGCAAATTGTTGTTAATACTATTCAATATTTGCTTGCATGCAGTGTTAAGTTCCGAACGCTGAAGTGTTCTAAGTAGAGTTGTAACGGTACTCTGCCTCCGCCTCCGTTACTGCGGAACTTTCGCATAAAATCGAACCTCCGCTTCCGCATAACGGAGGTTTATTTACGTTGATCTTGACTTACAACGCGTAAGAGGGGACGCTAGGCGACACGGCCGCGACCGTATCGCTTAGCGTCCCATGTTGCAATTAGATGAAATTCTTTATTGTGATAGAGTCATAACATGAAATATGAAGTTTTTTCTCCCATATTTCGCACTCACTTATCGGGCCAACAAGTTCAGTGCTAAGTGAACAATTATTTAGTGACAGCCGTCACGGAAGGATTTTCCTGTTCTTAATTTTGATTATTAGTAATTATTAGACATTTTATAAGAACTGTGCTATGTAAAGTTCAACTCCGCCTCCGCCTCCGTCAACCTCCGTATGCGCGGAGGTGGACCTCAAGACTTCCGCATCCGCTAAGATGACCTCCGTTACAACCCTAGTTCTAATTATGAGTAACCTGGAGGTCGTAAGATAAATAGCAGAACACATCAATGGCCCTACATTATCAGTAATGAATTCATGCATGTGCAAATTTTATGGAGATTCACAATAGTTACTTCATATTGTTTTGTATTAAAGTAGGTGATCTTGTGGTTAAAAGTTTTTAGTGTTTTTGAAAGTGTGAGTCGCGAGTCTTGGGGGGCCGACAAACCTCCATAAGAGGGTCGAAGTGTCTATAAAAAACTTTATAAACTTAGAATATATCTTTTGACTAAAAAGTTTTAATGAAAGTCGATGTCTATTTTAGACTCTAATAGAGTGTTTAAGCGAGAACTGGTTATAATACAATTAGTAATATTGTAACTTTCATACTCATAACATAGTCAATATTGGTTGCGAGCAGAGACCGTGTGACCCCAACCCGCACTTTACCCACACTAGGTCTCTTTTTCCACTGTATCAATCATCAATTAAAAGTATTAAAAAAAAAACACAAAAAAGTTAAATTATAACTCAAAATATAACTTTCAGTTTAAAATATGCACAGGCAACAAACGTTAATTTTGTGAAAATACGAGAAAATAGCAAAATCTATAAACAAAGTTTTGTTGGTCAGCAAATTTTAGATATTACCTATGTTGTGCTTTTGGCATACTTTGTGCAATTATCGATTAGATTTCGAAATTTAGTATGCACGCATAGATCATACAAGAATCGACTATGATAGTCGATTCTTGTATTCTCAGTGGCAACAGGACAGGAGTCACGTCTGATATTTAACTAATGTGGCCTGAAGAGAGAAAAAGATTGTTAGGAAACCTACACCAGAGTGTACTATAAAAAAGTAAATGGAAGTAAATACAATTATGTGGATTCTGCAATCTCATACGCAATAAGCCATTACTGAAATGTTGCTAATACTTCACACGAAGTATGCTTACATCCGTAAACAATTGAGTTGAGTTACATATAACCATAAATTGTAATAGGTAAATGTCATAGAAGGATATATTATTTATTATAATGTTTTGCCTTTGTATTTCCATTTAGTAGATTTTGCGGATTCTCGACGCAATCGTATTTATTGTTGTGACAATTTGTTATGAATTTTTGCGGTATGTTCATTATCCGATATTGACATGTTACAACTGACGTAAGATTCTTGTTTATAGTAGAATTATCAAACACCCGAGATATTTAGCTTAAAAACAAAGAACTATATTATAAAAGTGTAAATACCTACTGGAATAAATCGGCTTTTGTATGTTTTTTAACAATAATAATTAAATTTTTATTATGATGTTTTATGATTATATGATATTGTTGCGATCAAATTTGTATCTAATGCAACTTTTAATATTAGTATACTAATAACCAGATTGACGATACCAAAGGGCATATAGTATTTGCACAAGTTAATATGACGTGAAATCCAAGATTACTACATAACTAACAAAACAGTCCTTACCTTAACGATAGGATATATAACCATCGTCATTGATGGTAAAACTTTTGTGAACCTTCTGGTTCGAATGATGCTGCTATAAGTATAGATATGTATGTATTTTGAAGGTGGTAGAGCTCTTTGTGTTCCGTCAGCGGAAGCACCATCGCCACACCTATTTCTGCCTAATAACAGCAGTGTTTTGCGCTGTTGTGTTCTGGTCTTACATTCCATCTTAGTCCTCAGGGGTAGCAACGCATCTGTGGCTAACCTTAGGTGAGACTTTAATCTTACGTAGGGTTGATTACAGATGTCCATGGGCGGCAGTAGCCACTTACCATTAGGTAGGCTGCATGCTCGTTTGCTACTTTCATACTATTAAAAAAAAAACATTATTGGCTTCGGCCACCTTCGGCCAAAAAATCCACCTTCGGCTTCGGCCAAAAGGAGCCGAAGTTTTGGCCAAAAGCGAAAGTTCTAGCAAGTGCCTAAATTGTACGATTTATAACGTCTACACGATAGTGCGATGGGGATGGTGAAGCGAAAGGGTAAACTCAATTGTAGCCTTGCGGCGTTAATTCTGTATGTAATTCACATTAGTTAACTGTTATTATTTAACAAAAAGTAGCGAATAAATTTTAACCAGCTCTAGAAGTTAACTATAATTATAACTATAATTGTTTAAAAAGAATTCAGTGTAATACAATTTCGAACTGAATTTGTTATGGTTTTTGAACTACAACTTTTAGAACAATGTCTCTGAAACCTTCCACGGGAATTTCATGTACCTTAGTCTTCTTTCAAAAATAATACTTTTGTTTTCTTTCCATTTATACAAATTTAATCACAGTTAAGTTTCACATAATGTGATTGAAATATAGGGTTGATTATAGCGTCGTAGCACGTCGATTTTATACCGTAGGTAAGTACTAAGTCTAACAAAAAAAAGTACACAAGCCTATAAAAACATCTCAGACGGTAGTTTTACTGGTTTTAAATTCAACATTTTCAAGCAAATATAAAAGTTTTGCTTGCGTACACTTTGAAGGCTAATTCTTGAAGCTACAAGGCTTAGCTTCTGAACAAGATCATGCTTAGTATTGCTAGATATGTACAGATGAAATGACAACCCTCGTAACGATAATGACTAGAACTCACTCACACTCCTATTAGTTTATAGTAATTGTGTCAGTGGTGCGACATGACATCATGTTGACAATGCGGTGTAAATTACTGTACGCATCACGAAATATAACACTGAACTGGCTTGATATACATAATTATTGCGCTGTTAACATTCACGATGTGGGGAGCAATTTTACCAGGTGGTAGAACAAGTGTAGTTCGACCGGGGCGGTACTACCGCCACCCTTTTTAGCGTGAAACGGTTCTGACGCTTCAGTTTAAGGGTGTGGTTGCCGACTCACTTTTATATAAGATTAGCTGCGCCCCACGGTTTCACC
>MOOZ01000021.1:865466-883176 GCA_002930495.1 Cecropterus lyciades | reverse complement strand
TAGTTTTTATTCGTTACCTCAACTGGGACGATAGATGTTAAAGTGAATAATTTCAAAATCCTTGTTTTGCCCTACCCAATTCTGGGAATGAATTTATTTTCAGGATTAGAAGGGCTTTCCTAAGGTGAATTTTTTTAGTGTCAAAGTTTATAGAATTTATTTCTTTAGTTTCAAATCAAATGAATTTATTAATTTCCAATACGCGTATAATTTGAAAATCAGAGAAAGGCTGGAATCGAACCCGGTCCCTTGATTGTAAGGCCAAGTTTCTACCATTACGCTCTCACTGCTTAAATTAAGTACGAATGAAATCTGCAATCAGTTTCCGATGAAAGACGCGGAAACTTTGCAACAAACTAGTAGTTAGGAAAGAAGCTTTTTTATGACATTAACTACTTTCATGTAGTCGATCAATGCAAGTCCACCTGATGGCAAGCGGTTGTTGCCACCCATGGACCTCTGCAGCTTCATATGGAACACGGATTCTATCTGAAGATCGATCACTGCGTTGCTGCTCACGAGGACTAAGATAGTCGCCTCATACATAAGTGAGCCGGCATCCACACCCTTCTACCGGGACACAAAAACTACTCCACGCTAGAAATGGGTGTAGCGGTGTTACCTTCACGGTCGATCCACACTGGTTCTGCCACCTGGTAGATTATTCAAATTATGTAAACCCCATGTAATACAAATTCCATGTAACGTTTCACACGCTCTAACACTCCACGCATCAATCGTATGTTATAGAATCAATATAAGTCCCGTTGTCTATTTCCCACAGCAAAACCACGCCCACAGCTACCTGCTGCTATGTGGGCGGCCCAGTGGTGGCCATTTGACTTCCGAGACTCCTGGTTCAGACTACAAATGATAGACATGTCATCTGTACTAATTCGGAACTACTGGTTCGAATTGAAAAAAAAAATGTGTTGAATAGTCTGTTTATTGGGGAAGGCTATATAACATCACACTATATTTGTTTCATTGTTTTTTCTTATGTAGTAGCGCGTGAAATCGCAGGTCACAGCTAGTGGAACTATATGGAACAAATCCATGAGTCCTGTCATACATACACAGTACAACATGCATACATATGTGATGGAAATATAAGAAATAAATCTTTTAATATATGTTAGTAGCAAACCAGCATGCAGTCCTAGTGGTAGGAAGTGGCATGGTAAATGGCCTCTGTGGCACATGGTATCTAGGTAGATACCATCTACATATAGATACTATCTACAATCAAGCCTAGATACGATGATTAGTGCCGTACTCGAGATCGGCCATAGATGCGCTTTACCCTTAAGGACTATCCCTGTCATCATTCGCATCGCGACATGTATTTCTGCCTAATAACAGTAATGTCATGACCCCTTACCATCAGGTGGACTGAAGGCTCGTTTGCTACGCAATTTTATAGCAAAGCCGTTCAAAAATCAACTTTATGTATTAACTGCTGACTTGCGTATATATTTTTTTCTTCAAGTAAAAGTATTCTTATTAAACAAAAAATATAAATAGAATGGTCTATTTACGAGCTGTCATTTAATGCCCAAATTGTTATATTAAAAGTCGACCATTCCTCCCATTTTTTGGTGATATTTTTAAAAATTATATGACCTATGTCACTCGGCAAACTAAGACGATTCTAAGCCGTTTGGATTTTAGCGCGTGGAAATGAGCATACATAGGTATATACATACGCTCGAAAAACCTCCTTCCTCTCCTTCTGAGGCAGTCGGGTAAAAAATAGGTATGTTTTTTCATGTTACATTGTTGCAATATCGTATCGTATCCCAAGTCCCGTTCATACGTTCCCATGTCAGTTAGGTTGCAGTGCCCCGGGCTGTAGTTTCATACGAGATGTGAGATCCTAGAGTATACCATAAAGCAACTCCTGACTGACTGACTTAACGCATCTGTGATTTATTTACGTGTTATATCGTCAAGTATGGGCCTATATAGGGGAGGGGGGAAGCCCGACCCTCCCTTAGCATAGACGATAAGAGAAATTCTCATGTACCTATCCCATCAAAAGAGGACATTTTTATCAATCGTAGTCTGTTTATTCCCCATTCTTGTCGCTCCTAAGGATTAAGATAGTCATCTAATATGTCCTGTATATAAATTCAGCTTCATAAATTATAGATCTATTTAAAAAAGTCCCGGAAGTGTTAAAACCTTAAATTGACGAACAATTTGTAATAAGTTAACGGACCTAAACTAACAATTATCTTGGTGGGTCCAAATTATTGTATATTTAAATAATATGAGTAAGGTCTATGGTATATGGCACAGTATTGCATCTGTGACCGCTTGACCCGCGCGACTCCCAGGTCAGCCGCGCGGTCAACGCACCGAGCGTCGCATGTCGCCTGCCCTGTCCTAAACCAAGTAAACTTCCTTTGAAGGCTCTAAACTTGACAAGCGCGCTTTATTGTGCTCAGTTTATGAACATAGGTAATAAATAGTAATGTTAATGTTAAAACGTAAAAGTTTCTTACAAATACGTGACATTGAAGCGGCGCTTTTCAAAATACCTATAGAATAAGCTTATGTTATTAGTTTAGTAGTTAGAATATAGTATCATGAAAACACTTCATTTTGAAATCTAGTCTCATTAGAGCACCTCCTATCATAATTTCGAACCCAATTTCTTGATATAAAAATACTAAACCTATTCAATGAAAAATATTTTTATTGACTAGTTTAAATATAAATTGAAATTAAGGGATATGAATTAAGGGATAAAATAATTTCGAAAATATTATTGGCAATAAATATTCTTTGAAACAATTGTGAACTGATCGAGTGAAACCAAAGGCCTTTAAACTTCATGGATATTTATGTACTTATGACAAAAACGAAGCTTTTTATAAATTTCCGTACCTTCATTAGTTTGAAAACCACAAGTTGAACCTTCACTGTGATTATACACTGAGTACAGATTATGCGTAATTATAAACAGTAGTGGTGGCAAAATCTTGATGCGATTGAAGGTGGTAGAACTCTTTGTGGTTCAACTCCGGAAGCACCACCGCCACACCTATTTCTGCTTCATAACAGCAGTGTAATGCGCTGCTGTGTTCTGGTCTGAAGGGTGTGGTAAGGGAGACATACTATGCTGAGGCATTCCATCTTAGTCCTCAGGGGTAGCAACGCATCTGTGGCTAACCTTAGGTGAGACTTTGATCTTACCTAGGGTTGATTACGAGTGTCCATGGGCGGCAGTGGCCACTTACCATCAGGTAGGCTGCATGCTCGTTTGTTACTTCCATACTATAAAAAAAAAAATCTATCATCGATCAACTAGAAAAATCGATCTTTCATATTTTTTCTTTCCTACTTATATCTCTCAAAACCGCAATATATTATTAAACGCCTGTCTAATAATAGCTAGCTGGTGTGTGCTTCCCCCTCTACAATTATACGTTCCCACAAGCATTTACACTTTTACTAAATAAATTAAGTCGACTAAATTACACGTTAAAGTGTTATTAGCTAGTTAATAGGTGGCATTTATTTTTTTAATGATTTGTTACTATGCGTAGGTACTAAATAGTTAAAAAGAATAAAAAGGTTTTTGAGGTGAAACTTTTTTAGTATCGTGATAATTTGAAACACGATGAAACGAAAACGACAAGATAAAGAAACAAACACATAAATGTTCAGTCAAACGCTAAGACGACGAGACGATGAGATATAATAGATTACAGTGTATTTTTATACAATATTTTTATATTTTTACATTGAAATATAAGATAATTTTTAAGCTTGGTAAGAAATAATAAACCTAGCAATTATCGTAATACTCCTGACACACTATATCGATCGCAATCTTTCGTAGGCTACGTTTCAGAAGTTTTACTTCTGGTGTGTGTGATTTGCACTTATACACTTTTTTATCAATTACATATATATATCTGTTTAAATTTAAAAAATGATTAGTAGAAATAGAGTTTTGTAAAACTACATTTAATAATAGAGTTAAACTATATTTAATGATTTATAAGATATATTATATGCATAAACGTTCTATTTGAAAGTACTGCCTGTAAAGGATTGGTAAAAATCCAAGATACATATACGGTCGTTTGTGAATCAGACCGGTGTTAGTCATGGAAGGCTAAACTTTTAAAATACTCCCAGTTTCCTGCATCGGAACTTGGAAGAAACTTTTTAAAAATGACAAAGGTATCTTAATGCATTCTATTCATGGGGTTACACAGACATAACAGTTTGATAAAGCTTCTGTGCAGTGTCTAGTTCGTGCATGTGACAGCGCTGCGGGTGGTTAGGATCGCAAATCTGCTAAAATATGCGCTCCTCGCATTGCTGAGAAAACGTCGACTGCTACATTTAGAATACAGAAGCTCTAGATAAATTTATGAAAGGTAAACTGCCAGATATTATGGATGTATCATGTCAGAATATATTCGAAATTGTTGGCAATGCGTATCCTATTAAAGTTAAGAAAATATCTATGGATTTGTTGAAGCCTAAATATATTGATGAAATATGTATAATAAAGTTGGACTAAAAGGCAAGAAGCCAATGTCTATTTATTTATTATGTGTTTTAAACGTCATACTGATAGAGATTTGTTTAAAAGATAGACGTGATTGTATACCATTTTGATTTTAGTTTCTTATTATAATGAATTTGCTTTTGCTACAGTACGTGGCATACGACAACGGCTTTCCTTTAAACAAATCTCTACCGAATCTAACAGAAAAATATTTATGTAATAACTTTTTATGTAAGGTTTAGTTTTCTAGTAAATTGATTTTAAATCAGAACTATTTTATTTAATAGGTTAAATAAGGTGAAAATAAACAATTGTGTAATCGTAATTTCAATTCGGCTTTACGTTACACAATCCATCCACAGCAAAAGTATCGCTCATTCATTTTGCATTATTATTATGCCATAGCCAAGTGTTAAAATATTTTTACATTTTCACAAAACCGCAACGGTCATTGCGCCTTGCGACCGCAAATTCTTAATTCTCCATTGCTGTGGGTTTATAAATAGTGTAACTATGTGAATTTGTCGCAATTTTCTAGGCGCCATTCTTTTCTTTTATGTGAATCGGTACAAGTGCCGGGATTAAAATGTCCACAGTGAGAACTCGTTTAGCGATGTTTATGTGCTGGCGGACTATGAAATGAATGTTGTCCTTTTTATTTATTAGGACTAAGATGGAATGCCTCGGAAAAGTATGTCCCCCTTACCACATCAGGTTTACCAATACTTACCAAACTTGGTTTCAATGATAACACTGCACCACACTAAATAAATTTAATATGGTACAAAAATCTCTGTAAGCTCGGGAGTGGTCAAATTCAGTCATTACTGAAAGTCGTGACTATTAAAGAACGTTTCTTGTTACAAAAACGGCCCGTCGTATTGTGTCTTTTTTTTACCCACTACAGTACTCAGCACTTGAAATATTGAGTAGATTCGTTAAACAGTATGCTTTTCTAAATTTACTGTTACTGTAAGCAATTATGGTATATTAAGGTAAACTCCTACTGCTATTTTGTGAATATTTTTATAATATTTGGTAAAACGGAAATAAATGCATCTGTAACTAAGTAAAACTTAAGTGTGTGTGTTGCACACACACTTTTACAAACGGCTAAAGTGAAACTTAATAATAAATAATGAAACATTTCTGTGCATAAGGGCATTAAGAGTTATGCTTTTTCAAAAATCGATTAAATAATCACTGCTGTCGATATTCCAATATCTTATTTAGCATATCGTCGTTTAAGTTCTAGCACCGCGTAAGTCATTTTTTGGCGGTAATGGCATTTTGAAAATCATCGTCATTGGAATCGAAATACGCGATGTTTTGTCCAAATAAAATCAAGGTACGACACAAAAAATCTTTAAATTATGGAAAATTAAAAGTACAAAATGGAACTTTAGTTGCGTCTATGTGAAATTAATCGGTTTTTGTCTCTCCAAAAAAATTGCCGAAAATGACTTACGCGGTGCTAGAACTTAAGCAACGATATACCTCTTAGAAATTAGAGTTCTTGCACAAGCTACGGATTAAAGTTGTTCATGTGATTTAGTAAGGGGTACAGCGCCATCTAGTTGTAGCGCCGACAACTTCTTTCGTAACGCATTTTCGTTTAATTCAGTTTCAAATCACTTCGATTTTAAAGTTTTATTAAAAATATCTCATAGCCTTGCCAAATTTTTTTTTATGCCATCCGCCCCTGTTGGACTCCCCTCTTTATAAAGCTGTAGTGCATGGAACTTTCGTAATTTTGTCTATGGTATGGTAATGCAGCCGTGTATATAAATGAAAACGTTTTGTTATTAGATGTAATTATTATTAGATTACACGTGTAATTAATTAGGGTGCTTGTCGACTTGATCGCAACATAACTTACGTGCACGAGATGGATCAATTGGTGTTTGTCAAATTGGCTGTAAAAGGTAATTATTTTCGTTGTTTGAATTTCAGTTCTGAATTATCTTTGGGTGTTGTATAATATCATGTTTGATTAGATCCTTAGTTATCGTCAACAGATGATCTGGTAAGAACATAATGAATATGAATTTTGACAACATTATGTTAAATCGGTCAAAAAGTACTTTAGTACCAATACCCGCATTCTGACTCAACTGAGTAAATATAAAAAAAGTAACTAACAACGTATCGTATAATTCTTATTGTTTTATACGCTAAAGATATATATTTTTAGGATCCTTACAAGCCCTTTTATTTAAATGATTTTTTCATCAAACAATCGCGTCTCACAACTACTAAAATAATGACTAAATTAACGATAAAACCATAATCGTTTTTATCGTTAACATTATAATAATATAAACACTTAGTCTATCAAGACAAATCTAGACAAATATTACGATACTTATTTATAGTCACCATCAAATACAAGATACATACATCATACAATTATCACATACAGCTTTTCTTTGCGTCTAGATTAAAACAATTCCAATGAGTGAACTACATCAATTTATCCCACGTGAGATGATAAACGTCAAATATTTGCTGAAACTTTAATTATGCATTAAATCACGGCGATTTTCTCTCAACAAAAACATTATGCTCACTGGAACATGATTCGATTTATTATTCGCGAACCGTTTTTAGGTCGGCGACTGTTGATCGCACGACATGCGACAATCCGCACGAAGGCTAGTGTTGCCATGTTATAGTTTTGCTTGTCATATCGACGCGGGAAAACGAACTTGTCATGTGGTAAAAATACGAAATTAAGTTATATTCATAAAATTAATTATACTAATCTTAGAATGGTTTCAGAAAGTATGTAATTTGTAAAAATATGTAATTTAAAACAAATAATTTTCTAAAATTATTTTAGGACTTATAGGCTCTGGTGTGAAGTTGCATTTTTCAAGATACGACTAGTTCGCTTTCTTTTCTTTTCTCGTTATATATTTTTGCCTAGATTATTCCCGCGGCTCAACCAGCTTTGTTCACGTTGATCACAGTATTGAGTATTCTTTGTGGTAATCCACATGATGATCCATATGATCATAAAATATCTGCATGCCAAATTTCAGTGAAATCCCACCAGTAGTTTTTGCTTGAAAGAGTAACTTAAACTTAAACACACACATACACAGCCTTATAAACTTTTACATTTATAATATTAAGATTTTAATAGTACATATAAGCATAAAATTGCATGGCCAAAAGTTAATAAGGTGCGATTCCTAGTCAAATGATGTCTTACAGAGTTTATTTACATTTTGAAGCGCATGGAATATTTTTTTCTGTCTTAATGTTATCTTTTGATTTTCAACAGATTTTTAAGGGAAGGAGGTTATATATTCCTCGCATATATTTTCTAATAAAGTACCACAAGTCTTGCGATTGTCTTTATACACATACTTCAAACTATGTCAATGTTTTCGAAAACAGTCATCAAGTAGACATGACCATTTCACTATAAAGATGACAAATTGCAATCCAAAGATAAATGCACGATCAACAAAGTTGATGATTGAAATGATTAAGCAGCGGGACATATGGCTACTCTACACGCAACTGCATTTACACTGTCAATTAAAAAATTAAATGGTTATTTGGAGCACAGTAATCAGTGAACGGTTTAGTTGAGGTCGCTGAATATTTGATTAGCGATCGGATTAGTATGACAACGGTAAATTACTCTTTCAAGTGTCTAATGAAATTAAAGTTAATGATAGCTTACTTTTCATCTTTAGGATGACGGGAATTTAAATTTCTCACTGTGAGAGTTGGATGCTAAGGGACTTTGTTCAACTTTATCCCTGCGTCGGATAGGAATACGGTATACAGATTATAATAGGGCTACGGTATCCCCTGCCTGTCGTAAGAGGCGACTTAAAGGGGCTTTTGGGTTAGCAGACGGCAAGAGTGGAAGTTCGAACCGTCCAGCCAGGCGACCCCAGGAAGGACGACGGTATATCGACCACATATACAGTCGTAAAAACCAGCTGGTACGATGGGCCCAGTCGCTCATCTGAGTGGAGCCCAACGGGGCAAAGCGTTTAGAGGCGTTCCTTTGGAGATCCCGGACTCCTCTTTGCAATGCTGAGGATGGCCACCGGGGGGATTTAGTGCGGTAAAAATCCTACATAAATCGCCGTCGCTCCCACGGCGTCGGGTACCTTTTGAAGGTTTCGACCTCGGACTCTGTACAAAAGTGCCTCTCAAAATATATACGTCATTAAACACGAGTATATTTATTTATCTTTGGTTGGATTAAGGCATCATCGTATCATACATTTTGGCCTTATAGCTGCTGTGTTAATTTGTGTTGTGTTCTGTATCGAACATCGGTGTGGTAAGGAAGATATACTTATCCAAGGCGTTCCCTCTTAGTCCTCAAGGGTCGTCCTCAGAAACGCATCTGTGGCCAATCTCAGGTAATACAAACCTTATCTGGAGTCGATTATAAATGTCCATGGGCGACAGTGGCCACTTAGTAGTGAACTGCATGCCCGTTTGCTACCCTTTACTAAAAAAAGTATCTATAAAACCCATATATTCAATTGCTCGGGCCGCTCGAAAACTTGCTACGATACCTAGTATTTTAGATGAGTACTATGATAAAAGTTTTTAGATAATGTTATACAATCATAAGAAACATATGAGATAAAGAGCACGTAAGCAGAATAAAAAGTTAAAAAAATGAGAACTCAGATACTATAGCAGACTAAATAAAATAAAATATAAAGAAAGAAATGGCAGTGGACAAACACAGCGCAGTTTTGCAGCATAACCAGCACTTACAATGCAAGAAGCTATTTATAATAATGCTGTTCTCTATTTGGGCTCGTCGGGAATGATTTAAATCTTTTATATCGTGAACAATCTTTTATAAATGGCGACTATTAGGCGCAAAAACTGTCTCACAGCGTATGCAGGCATTCCAGAAAAGTAGCTTAAATATGTTAACGAGGTGCGAAGACGTATGAGCTGCTACATTGAAAATGGGAACACTATATTTGTAAGACTTAGCCGGCGCCAGGTCCAATTAGCCATAAATTCAAACTTTTTACTTTTACCCACATACAGGGCAAATGGTAATAAGATAGAAATGGCAACATCTATAGATGTCATCCACTTTTTTTTATTACTATACAGCCGATAGGGTATTGATATTTTTAAACGATGCGTTAGATAAAATACAAACAAAACTGTCAAAGTGTTTATAAAATATAAACATAAGAAGGTATGCAATATAAAAATGCAAAATATAAAATTAATGTAATAAAAATAAACATAGAATTTAAAAAATACATTTTACAATCAAATAGCATTTTTATAGAATCCTTTAGTAATGTATAACAAATTGCGTTCAGAAATTGCATGAGATACCCGATTAGATTCTAGACCGCGGTGTCAATCTGTGTGAGAATAGCAAAACGTGACGCGGAGTAACGACGTGTCGTGTAATGTTGTTGCCAGCGTCACTGATTCCCTTATTAGGTTTGTTTATACGATGTTTAGAGTTGAAGCTTTAGATCGACAGGAGAAATCAGTGTTTAGTGAATATGAGTTCACTTTTTGTTTACGTAGTGTATGGATTGACAAGAGAAACTAGTCTAAAAGTTGTACATAAGAAATGTACAACTTTTTAAGGAAATTAAAAGAGTAGTTTTTTGTTAATTGTGTTGTTAGTTGTTTATGTTTATTACTAAGCTTTAAGACATACATGACGAGAAAAATAAATTAAACTACTTTTAAACATTTTTTTAAAATGATAGATATACTCTACCGGTTTTATTTCAACATTTTAATATCTTCACACAGTCTAATTTGAAAAGTTTTTGTGTAATAGTGTTCCCATATCGTTGTAATCACAACCAGTTTAAAAATGGAACCATAGCTAAAGAAAAAACCTAGTGTGCAATCAAGCTCATTACTTTCCGATGCGCGACCGGAAATCCGCCATGTTTTTACAGACTATTAATAGCAAACCAGAAACGATAGTCAAAGAAAAATGTCTATACAATTAAGCAAGAAAAGTTGAAAGGTGGTAATAAAAAATCCCTGTAATGTATTATAAGTAAACCAAAGTATTTATTTACATATGAGATTGAAAGGGATACATTCTCATTACGATTGCCGCCGATCGGGGAGCTATGCAGCAATTAACACTCCATCTTGCAACCCACTCGGACTGGGTTCTCGAAATAATTCATCCGGTTCTGACCGGTTCATAGACATTGCTATTATATTTTTTATCCAGATAATACAAATTGCTTTTTTATTTATATACAAACTGTCATAAATAATTTTCGACAAATTGCAAGTGCTTTCTCTATGCATAAAATTTAATGCATAATTATTAAGCATTAAGAACAACTTTCACATAATTATATTGATCTTTCATATTCACTTTTGCGTGTTTACAGATTACATACATTGTGTAGAAGATTGATTATGTATATAATTATTATAATAATATATAATTGTAATGCATTAACAAATATTACCTAGGAAATGTAATTAAATAAGTTAAAGTTTATGAATCAGAGACTGAAAATATATAAATTAGGGTAGATACAATTTCAGAGCTTTCGAGAAATATGCTAAAAAAATTTTCTTCAGGTCAATCGCAACTTCACATGCGAAAGAATTATAACAACCAAAAATACTATGAAATATACTATGAATACTATCAAAAGTAAAAAAATAAGGACAAAAAGTTACAGCGACAACAAGTAGGTACTAAATTATTTATTGAAACAGACTGATATTAACTGCTACAGATGATATAGTATGGCATAGAGAAGATAGATTGTATCAACAGTTTTGTCTCACGGTGTAATAGTTGCTTGTCGTTCGAAAGCTAATTGACCATCTCGCTATAATGAGACTAGTTCACTACAGGCAAGTAGGAAAATAAAATATGCAAAAATTTAAATGAATCATCTATCATGTCGTTATCCATTTAAATGATTAGTCTTGGCATAATAAAAAAAAGTAAAATGAGTGTTGCCGTGTCGCTTTTTTGCATCGAGGGTGTAAAAATAGATTCATCATTACATTATTCTTGAATAATAAAGGTGTTATGCGTAATAGCGCAAATGGTCTGAAATTGAATTACATTGGCGTAGTTTTTGTATGAAAACATTATTCAGATGGGATTCAAACAAGTCCTATTATATCTCGGTGCAAGTAAAAAGAACTATGAGATGAAGGCAATAAGTATCTTCCATTGCAGTGAAGAGTCCTACGTATTAAGGAAATATTATCTATTTTTGTATTTTCAACACGACTGAAAGGCAATGACTAATGATTATGAAGATGATAAATCCATTTTTAATTTTGTGGCTAGAAATTGTATTACATATTTTCTGGTTTCGTTTAAAAAAAGTCATTGTTTCTATCATAAAAAGAATTGAAAAATAATATAAATTTTATAGTTATTATTAGATCAAGCATATTTTGGAATAATTTATTGATACTGCATTTATCACAAGTACAGATTCAATATTCATTTGTATCTGTAGGTAATTAATTTTGAATCTGTACTTTTGATAGCCTACTAGACTGACTTCTATGTATTACAATTACTATTATATATATTATTACAAAGACAGTGACTATTCACTCGTTTATGTATTCACTACTGTGGATTTTCGCTTTCGACTTCCTGTGAGAGAGCAATTGTCATGCTTTGGGTGCGTTAGCAGGACGCTACGACGTAATAAGTATACCTCGTTAGCCTTTGATTCGCGCAACTACGCACTTATTACAAAATATATCACAGATGCAGCTTTTTTTTTTAATTCAATTTCATATATTGTTATTGTGAATCTTTTTTAGAATCGTTGTTATTTAAAACTCTTGATTTTGAAACGAAAAATGCGTTACAGAGCCGTTGTCGGCGCTACAACTAGATAGTGCTTTATCAATTTCTGAATTACACTAACGATTTTACTTTGTAGCTTGTAAAGGAGCTTAAGTTAGGTATATGCGAAATAAGATATTAATCGATCGAATTTAATCGATTTTTGAAGAAGCATAAGTCTTAATACCCTTATGCTCAGACATATTATAATTTCACTTCCGCTGTGTGTGAATTGCACACATATATACTTTTTTAATGTATATGAAATTATTTCTTTAAAAAGTAATACATCATTTTTTTAACAGACTGAAGCAGCAAACGAGCATGCAGTCCACCTGATGGTAAGTGGTTACATGGACATCTGTAAGCAACTTCATACAAAACAGGGGTTCTATCTGAAGTCGATCACAGATGCGTTGCTGCTCCCGAGGACAAAGATGGTCGCCGCATATATAAGTGAGCCGGCAACCACACCCTTCCACCGAAACGCAAGAAACGGTAGAAATAGGTGTGGCGGTGGTACTTCCCAGGTCGAACTACACTGATTTTACCACCTGTAAATATAAATATATCACTATATGTATGAATGTACGAGTATTTAACAGTTGAAACAGCTATGTGTGTTCATTTACTTGGGTATCGTTACGTGATACATCGATATGAGGTAGATAGCGCGCATGATTAGCATTCAAATTTATCATGTTCAATATTTCGTGAGCGCTGACACGCCTGACAAAATACTGTTTATTTGTTGAAAGAAATTCTCCTAAAAACAACTAAATGCAAATTTGTATAAACCCGAACATATCCATTGTTTGGTTAAGTAATGATTTATTGTGCAATTTAAATTCGTCACGATAGCTTTCAAAGTCATCGACTGAGTTAAATGTATGAGATTAACAATTCTAATATGATAACCATCAATGCAGGAATAAACGCCGAAATTATTTTGCATAACCAGTTGCGAATTCGATAAGAATGAACAAGTGGGTCAAAAGCATCGTGACAGGGTAAACACTTGCAGGGCAATAACCTTATGATATAAAAAGTTGTAGCTGACGAGCTGGCGAATTATTTACGAATTCATGTTTCCACTAATCTTGCATCACCACTGCATATATTTCGAGAAGTTCAACTTATGGAGGTTGTCCCGGTCACCTATACCAGGAAAAATAATAGATTTCTGCCATACTAATAAGATCAATTGAATCTTACTTATCCGCACAATATTTTGCCTTGATAATATCAGTAAATATATATTATAAAGGCAAAAGTTTGTGAGGATGGATGAATGTTTTTATTCTTTCACGCACAATGTACTGGTCGGATTTGGCTGAAATTTTGCACGGAGATAGTTTATGACCTGGATTGGCACAACAAGCGCAGTGACTGTTCGTCATTAGTTGGACAACGTGAATTTCTCTTTTATGTAAAGCGAATTATATGGCATGCGCGCCTAATACATTCAGCCTACAGTCTATCTTAGTCACTTCCAAATAGACTTCATGGTTTTACCCGTTCCTAAATTTAGCATTTTAGCATAAAAGTTTAACAAACATCCTCACAAAATTTCGCTTTTATAAAAGTGAGATATCATTGCATTTCCTACCTACATTTCCTATCTATTTTAAGTCACAACCCAAAAACCATTTTTTTTTTATAACTAAGGCTCTAAGATTAATAAATAGATTTTTAAATGAGGCACTCCCTTCCGGTACATCTTGATCGGCTAAGTCTCATCTCTTAGCAAGATTGATTAGGGCGCGTCCTGGCGAGATTATAACTAATCCTTCTGCATCGTTTGTCCTACGATAATGAGGTTGTCATATCGACGTCCGTTATCAAACACCGGCTGTATAATGCAGTGTGTTATAAAGGGTATCTTTTATAAAGTGAGAATAATAAAGGAAACTACATAGATTCCCACGTTGTTCTCTCTTTACCTCACCTTACTACCGCGTTGTTGCAGTGACTATTCTAAGTTCCTATATCAATGTCAGTCAAAACAAAAAAAGAGTCAATTACAAACAAAACAAATAACTCGTTTGTTATTTCCATAACATAAAAGAAACACTCACAGCGGTCACAAAAGCGCAAGTCAAGAGTTATGATTATTGGCAAAAATACCCATTAGGAGTCTTAAGACCAGCAGAGACCCTGAAAATGCTGATGGATGGATATTCACACGTTCATATGCTATTAAAATTTCACAAAAAGAATAACTATAAAGCTCTAAACTGGCTTTCGCGATTGTGCTATTATGTAGCAAGTGAATAGTGGTCTACAAGACCATTTTAAGACCCAACAAAGTTGTAAAATTGGTTATTTAGCGGCTCTTACGAGAACATGGCTAATGCCCGTAATGAACTGTCGGCGTTCTTAGACTTCTTAGCACATTAAATTGGACGCTTAGGCCGACCGCACATTGGCTATCATTAGAGCATCGGGTAGCTTTAGGAACTGCCAAAACTGCTGTCCAATTGCTCGGCGACATTCAGTTATTTACGCATCAAATATTGACAGATTTTTCGAATAAGATCAGACATCAGCCTCTTATCGGTCACTCAAGTAACTTTGACGCTCCAGCGGCCGTGTTTTCTCCGCCATCTTGCAGCTTAAGCAACTGTATATTAGCTTTAGCGACAAGATATATAACTTAAGCAACTATCATTCAAGCGATAGTTGCTAAAGTTTGCCAATAAGCGGTCAGCCTTACGAGTCCAATATTATAGACACTGCTTTAAGTATGTTGTATTTTTTCTGTGGTTAATGCCGTTGTCTTATCTTTAACAGAATCATTAGGATGTAAGTATTATGTTTATGGCTCGTATCGTTTGCAAAGAATGTCCATAGGAAAAGATCACCTTAAATCACATATTCAAGTGTTTTGTGAAATTGTGTTGTAACGAAGCTAATATACGAGCAAGGTAACTTAACGAATAAGTATGCAACTGTTTTTCGAAGTTACTGTAGGCTCTATGGGCCATCAGCGACTTTTGGTGGCGTAGCCAAATTTCTACACAACTTCGAACTAGACTAAAGGGCCCATTATGGACCTAGCTATTAACAAAGTCCTAGACTTCCGCTCCTTGTTAAATAAAACTGGGATTCGCTCACGATGGTGAATACGTGCCACATAATTTTTTAGTTTAAACCGCATAACAGTTTCCTTATAAAGCCATAAACAATATAAGATATAACTGTACAATACAATAATATCTCATATTAAAACGCATAATTGTTACCTGCCGTTCAGGTCTCCATAAATATATAAACAAGGTTAATAGCGGTGTATTGTTGTACGAATAGTACGTAACGCAGAGCCTCCTAGCATTATGGGTTCTTGCTTAGGGTCAGAGGCTAACAGTAATATGTATTGTTGTAGAATAAAGCTTAATGTAGTGGTTCTCAAAATTAGCATTAGGGCTTACCGTACCACCATTTTTGTATTTAAAGAAATGGTTTTAAGGTAGCCAGTTTCTAAAGGTGTATCCTAAAAACCTGAATAAGGTCGAAGAAATTAAAATAACTATATTATTAAAAAAATATATATAATGACACTCACAAAAACAATATCTACATTTTTTTAATAGTATACACATATAGCCACAGATGCGTTGCTACCCCTAAGAACTAAGATGGAATGCCTCGGAAAAGTGTGTCTCCCTTACCACACCCTTCAGACCAGAACACAACAGCGCATAACACTGTTGTTATTGGGCAGAAATAGGTGCAGCGGTGATGCTTCCGGAGTCGAACCACAAAGAGTTCTACCATCTTCAAAAGGTACATATTATTAATTAATGTTACGGGTGGATTTTTTGATTTCAGACAATTTTAGGAGTCATTTTGCTACAACTTTTTCGTGTGAATTAGTAAATAATAAGTTAAAAGAGTTAACTAAGTATCCGCCATTAAGTATATTGTATCGAGTACTCATTACGGTTAACTTGCATACCGTATGCTTGCTACACTTTGAGAAACCCTGACTTAATGCATCTGGGATGCGCTCACGACATCTGCAACGAAATGAAATATTCATTTTGCGAATCACATCAAAGTTATGGTTTTTGATATTGCGGCATGGGAATAAAACTGATAACATGTTTATATTAATGAGTTAATATCATTACCTCATTTCTTAATGCTTTTTTTAAGGTACTTCCATTCGCGGCACCAACTGTCTGCAGGACATTATCTTTTTGTGAAAACCTCATATATTTTTTTATATGTACAAAATTTTGGAGGAATAATAATTTATAGCGTCACCTTCTTGTAATTACCACAAATTTCTGAAAACACTACACCGATTTTAAATGGGCTGACAGTGTTCTGTTTCGATGATTTATTTATAAAAATGTTAAATATATTTGGTAAAATTTTTAAATAACTAAATCTTGAGCTGAAATTTAAAATACACTTTTAGTTCTTATGACAATGCATTTTAAATAACTGATTATTTAAAACGCATTGTCATAAGAAATCGTAATTAATCCAAAATGACCGCCGCAATAAAATGGCAAATAACATATTTTTTGAGGATAAATCTGGAAATCACAGACCTAGATATGAATTATTAGATTAGATTAATCTGGATAGATTTTTTTTTATTTTCATCGCATTGAAATAAAAGCTAATTGATCGTATAACTTTTCTACAAGCTCAACGTACCGCAGAATTATGTCATCAAAAACATAATCATAAGTTGGAGGTACTTCTAAAACACCAAGATCGTGCTACCCTCGAAAAAGTTTACATTACTAATAATGTTATTAACTTGTCAAGACAACTTCTATCTACCGACGCTTTGAATGTATTGAACAAAGGGCTCAATTTCGCACCTACACCCAAGCATTTTCCTCATGAAATGATTATTACAAATATTTAGGAGGCCATTAGTAGGAATAAAATACCACCCAATGACGCTGAGTGTCTCAGACAAGATGTCTCCGTTGTACTAAGACAGTCGAAACCTCCATTATACAACGTTACACCAGAAGAGCGGTTTGTGATTTGGGATTTGCGAGAAAATAAAAACATAATCATCTTAAAATCGGATAAGGGCAATGCGACGGTCGTTCTGGACGTCACGGATTATGAAAATAAAATTAACCAACCTTCTATCTGATACCTCCACTTACAAAGCAGTCAATTAGGACCCAAATGCAAGAGTGACACGCCTTACACACAAAATCTTCCAAGAATGTCAAGCCACGTTAGGGGAACGAACCTTTAATATATAAATATTTGCTAATGCCTCGCGTTTAGTGCATCCACATAAACTTTATGGTCTACCAAAAGTTCATAAACAAGGGGTTTCGTTAAGACCTATATGAACTCGCCAAAGA
>MOOZ01000021.1:836684-865352 GCA_002930495.1 Cecropterus lyciades | reverse complement strand
TCAGACCGGTATGGTGACCACTCAGCCACGCGGGTCGTCAAACATAAAGGATTTATATTTATTTTTTTATTTACATTTCATAAGAATTATAAAAGACATAAAGTTACAAAAAGGTGATTGTATGGTTAGCTTTGACGTAGAATCTTTGTTTACAACAAACAAAAATTCTCTCTCGGACAGATTCTTAAGATCAAACTCCAACAAACAAATTATCTGTAATATTTGTAATTTAATTTCTCAATCAGATTGTCTGCTTTCGTTTCGTGAACCGATCCACGATTAATTCAACGTTACCATTTATAAAGATAGCTGATTAAAATCGCAATGTAGTACCGATTCCGGGAGACAATTAAATTCCTGACAGAATGCCTTTTTAATGAATCACCTAATCGTTGGTGCAAATAGAGGGGATCAGTGAAGATGAGTCATTGCTTTTTCCTCTTTGCAAATTCTTTCTTTTTAGTAAGTAAGTAGTAGGAGAGTATGCATTCCGTCTGATGGCAAAAATAGCCACTGTCGCTTATTGTCATCGACCATCAACATCGAACGTATTGGTTTCGACCCCAGTCGGCAACAATTGTTTTGCTACCCTATGAGGACTAATTTTAAGGCGGAGTCTATTGAGAAAGTCTTCAAGTTTGCGTAATAAGCGTCATACCAGATTATCCTAAATCCTTATTCCAATTCATTAAAGGAGTTAAATTATGAAAACGATCTGCTTTGTTTGCATACTGAAATTAATTAAGTAAATCGAACGTTTATATTAACCGTTAAAGATTAAGAATGAGCTAAATAGCTGATTGTGAGTACGGCCAAATACGTATTTACTTGACCTGCAATGGCCGTTTTCGTGGATGTTTTAATTTCACTTTCAAAATAGTATGACTAACAAAATGTTAATCTCGATACGTATTTTTGATCATCAAAATTAAGGCTCCTCGTGTCTGTATGTCATTTATTTTTACAAAAAATAAAGAAAAATGTTTGGAAGCCTAAGTATACGTAATATGTAATAATATATTTTATAATTATGAGAATTTTTGTATGTATGTTACCATCAAATTGAAACTACTGAATTTACTTCAAAGATCTCGAGTTTCAACTAATAGTTAGGATCCATATCTTGAGGTAACATTAAGTTTAATTACATTAAATTCTGTCGATTATCAAAAGCTATAACAATTAAAACTTACGTTACATTTTATTTAGGTTTTCGCAAGTTAATCTGCATTACAAACCTAGTATATTATTAATGCCAGGAGCGACACCCAGCGAACGAGTTTATGTTTACAGGCTATTGTAAGTGAATTTGATCCGAGTTCCGATAAGCGTAGTTTATGAAGTCTAGGTCTTGTTATTGTCCTGTCTAGATGTCTGTAGATAAGGAGATATTGCTAGGTGTTTTATTGGATCCTCGCTTCATGTTAGCCACGGGAGGATTATGGTAGTTTTTATAAGCGTAACTGACCGTGACTTTTTATAATACGCATGTATGCATGTCGTAGGTACCTATTATTAAATATTTTTTCAGGAATTTTATTTTCTACATCAGTCTTGAATACATCTTATATATAAAATTCTCGTGTCACAATGTTAGTTACCTTACTCCTCCGAAACGGCTTTACCGATTTTCACCAAATTTTATATGCATATTTAGTAGGTCTGAGAATCGGCTACTATCCATTTTTTATACCCCTAAGTGATAATTGTTGTTCACCCTTAACATTTTTGTTAATGTTTGTTTTAATTTTTCTATAATATGGCATTAAAAATACATACAACCCTAAATTTTTACCCTTTTATCACCAACCCCTATTTTTAAATAGCCATTTCAGTAATTTAATCATTTATATGGCAAAACAGCGTTTGTCGGGTCAGCTAGTATTACATAAAAATGCACTTAGAGATATTATTGTCATACTTACTTTTTATGTACCTACTTATAGTAAAAACATTACTGTCACACTTACTTATTACTTTCTTAATATTATTATGTTTTCTATACCTAAGTAACTTCTCCTTTATATGAAACAAGTCTTAGACCGTATACCGGCACTTTAGTATTATTAAAAATACTCACCAATTGATTGTCTATTATTAGAAAAGTAAACATCAAACTGCTGATTGCATTTGATTTTTCTTCTATTCTTTTTGGAACATTTTCTTTTTATTTGTGACATTTTACGTTGTGCCATTCCTAATTAAAAAAAAATGAAATAAATATCTCTTAGGTTTAAATCATAAATCGTGCCACCTTATGAATGTGTTTCAAATACGTAAAAATAAGTTTAGCAGATTATATTATGATATTTCAGTCTGAAGCTGACAGAAGGAATGTTGTCTAGTTTTATAACCCACATTTGTCACGAGCAGACATCCCGCCTGAAGCAGACATGTTGACATGCAAAGCAAATGAAATTAATTCTTATGCGGTCTAATTAGATTTATACAATGCAAGTTGCACATCGAATTGTGGCTATAAAAACATGTAACATCACTGTAAAGAAGTAAGGTAGTGTGTCTTTAATTACCAATATCTGAAAGCAAATAAAAACTATCACGTTAGCCATTTGTCGTTATTGTAGCTAAAAGCGGTATTTGATGTACGATATCTGTTAATTAAATATTATTATTATGAAAACAAATACTCGATTGTTAAACTAAAAAGAAATACAATGATATAAGTATAAAACTAACTAACCCGGCAGACAGAATTTTGCATTCGCATAGTTAAGACTAAGATGGAATGCCTCGAAAAAGTATGTCTCCCTTACCACAACCTTCAGACCAGAACACAACAGCGCAAAACACTGCTGTTATTAGGCAAAAATAGGTGTGGCGGTGGTACTTCCGGAGTCGAACCACAAAGAGTTCTACCACCTTCAACCTTAGTACCGGGTGACAAACGTATTTATGGTATATCAAATGTTTATCCCCGCCTGTAGCATCTTAAGAGACATAAAGAGTATGTCGTTCTGGATAAGCATCATTTTTAATGAAAACTTTCGAAAAATGACTTTCGTCACAAGCATACATATATTTTAATAGGTAACTGGTACTCACGATATGCGGCTTTGATTATTTTGTATCAATTCCGCGATAATATTAGTCTAAAATCATGCATACATATGTTTGAAACTTGCTAGGACCATGCCTTCAGTACAAGTACTTAAGTTTCCTTAAAACATTAATTAGTTACGTTTTCACCCATATATTACAAGGTATATGACACACATATATTTCCGGCCAAATTGCAATGTACTTTGAAACATTGGGAGAAAACGTAAACATTACATGACACGTTTACGTTTCCGGCCAAATTGCAATGTACTTTGAAATGTACGGAGAAAACGTAAACAATGTTTGTTTGTGTAACGTAATAAATTCGTATTAAGGGCACAAATCGCTCGTCGAC
Organism: Cecropterus lyciades; assembly: GCA_002930495.1. Classification (NCBI taxonomy): domain Eukaryota; kingdom Metazoa; phylum Arthropoda; class Insecta; order Lepidoptera; family Hesperiidae; genus Cecropterus; species Cecropterus lyciades. The sequence goes on along the minus strand of MOOZ01000021.1, from coordinate 861,937 downwards.
CTTAAAGTTAAACCACCGTCGACGGTCAGACAGGTACGTAACACTTTTCGTGAGTGGGTGCTGCAAAAACGAATAATTGCTCGTCTTCGCATGTGAACGCTCCCGGTTCTGTTCACTACACAGTGAATATTCTCAAATTAATCTCTCGAATTAAAACGTCTGCAGTGAAATATTGTCGTAGAGTATCGAAGCATTAAATGCCAAAAGACAGGTGACATATCTTGAAGCAATGCAAACTTCTAAAAGTGACAAGCGCCATATTTTTCTGAAGAGTTTTTTCGCTATCGTAAAGTTATGTTATATGTACCGATAAAGAAGCGTTTAAACTGCTAAGTATAAACAGTGCCAATATATTTCTATTAGTAACTGATCTAAATTGGTTTTTTCAATCGAAATCGAACCATCATCTTGTGTAATAGTTTCGGTCGAAATTGAAAACAAAGTCAAAAAATTTGTAGACTTATGCAAATGTATGGAATTCCTAAGAATTTAGATATTTACAAACTTAGGATTCGGCTGAGCGTAAAGATTTGGCGGATTTCTGGCCGAAAGCAAACCTTGAGCGAAATCCCTTTTTAGGCCCAAAAAAGAAACCGAAAACGACCCTTCAAGCCTAATCATCACAGAGCCACAATACTATAATTAGAACCATAAAATTTGGACCAATGGAATATATGGAATGGAATTTGTTTTATCTATAGGAATTATTTTTATCTTTCAGTCTTGGACCATTGCTACTTTTTATTGAAAGAAACCATAATGCCAATAAAATATTGATAAAGTGTAAGCATCTATCTTTGTTCATTTGTTGAGAGAAACAAAACAGTCAACAAGTCCAGTGAACATGATTATTTTCGACTCGCTTAACTCCCACGATTAACACTGCCACTTTTAAACTAGTATTTTATCAGAGAACTTGCATGCATTTTATCTCTGATGATTAATTGCTATAGCGTAGTTTTTCATTTTATTATTGCCAATGCAAAAAAAGAACGCTTAGAACGACGTAGACTTGCAGTCACGGAGAAAAGTTATTTTTATATGTGGTCCTAAGCCGCAAGTGTAATCGGAATCTTATTTCTTTATAAGATTGTAGTAGCAGTCGAGCATACAGTCCATGTGATGGTAAGTGGCCACTAACGCCTACTGACATCTGTAAACTTCATACAGAACAGGGGTTCTATCTAAAGTCAATCACAGATGCCTTGCTACTCTCGAGGATTATGATAGTCGTCTCATATATAAGTGCGCCAGAACCACACCCTTCCATCGAAACGCAAGAACTGCTTCACGCTAGAAATAGGTGTGGCGGTGGTACCTCCCTTGTCGAATTATACTCATTTTGCAACCTTCCAAGGTAATTCCGTTTTTATTTTCATATGCGGCCTAAGCCTGATTGATTTTAAAAAGTTAAAAACAAAAAAAAGATTTTGTCTATGGTACCTGATTATAAAATTTAAATATCTTATGTTATATAGATAAAATATATTATAATTTATATGATTTCGTCGCCTTAAACATAGCAGTGGGCGGAATCAGCCGTAAAAGTCCATCTACTTATTTGTATTACAAAATTAAAAAAATCTCAATGTCCGTTTGTAACTTCAATACCGAACGTTTATTAAACTTAGATATCCATTTGCGGATATATAACATGGCGCTACGAAGAAACGTCATAAAACCAGTTAATAAATCGCTAGCAGGTATTCAGTCAGACTTACTTCATTAAACCTGCTTTAGTGGGGGGTTAATTTATATGAGTGATCCTACATGTGCATAGGAATTTAAATAAAGCGGCTGTGAGGTAAGCAATGACCTCATAAAACTGCGCTCCCAGACGCCACGTATTGTTGCCGACTGCACCTAGAGTGACTATGGTTCCCTTCGCAATGGGATGGTTTTTTCCCAACCTTTACAAAAGTAAAGCATTTTGAGCCAAATAACCTTTATAAAAAAGTACAAACCCTCTTAATTACTCATTTCAATGTTAGAGTATTACGCTTTATGGGATACAGCCTGGTGACAGATAGACGGACAGATGGACAGAGGGGCTGAATAATACGAAACCCTAAAAATAAATGGTCTTTCTATGATTTGAAAGTTTTTATTTCATTATAACTCAATTTTATAATTATTAGCATGATACAACGCCAAGTAATGGTAGTCTAAACTTATTTCTAGATTTTACTATTATTATACAAATAGCTCAAGAGATTTTTATGCAACTGGAAATTGGTTATTTATTTGTTTCGTCGCATATTTTTCACTCCGAAAATATCTATAACGAATTTTATTAGGTATTTTAATTATACTTATACAACAAATAATTTAATTCCCGTTTGTTTTGATACATCCAGATATAATCATGTCATGGTAAGTCATGGTAAGTCATCAGAAGTCATGGTAAAAAAGAGAAAAGTAAAATAATGCTAAGATAAGCTGCCCTGAAACGCGCTACAAAAATTTAACAGCAAGTCTTGTTTACATAGCAATAGGTCAAGTTCATAAAGGATAACTTATCTGTTTTACAGCAAATTGATGGTCACATTGGCTCCAAACCCTCGCCAGCTCTACGATTGATTTCTTGAATATTAAACGTACACATATACCACATCGTCGTTCGAAGTCAGTAAAACACTAGTTTTTTAATCGATCGATACTTTACAATTATTCTTCATACACAATTTACATGATATCGTTAAAATGTTTCGCCTGAATGAATTACTACTCTGTCATTATAGTCATTAATTATGCAGTCAGTAATTTTTACAATTCATCCAGAAAATTATTAAAATATACCCCGTATCGTGTAATGACGGATATATCTATCTATTACTATATCTATCCATACTATATCTATCTGTTACTAGTTTATTCCCGCGACTCCGCGGAAATAACACGGAATACGCGGGAATAACGTCCCTAAGTAAAGTAAGGAATTTTATTTTTATTTTTTTCAAACAGTATAAAGTACGATGCTTTTTTATAAAGTACGGGTGGTGTGTACTGAACAGCATGAAATAACTCGAGACTCAGTACTGCCAATTTAAAAAAAGTCCTTTAATTGTATTTATATTTTGCAAAGAACTTAAAAAGTAAAAGACAAAGTTGTATCGATTGATTTGAACAGAAACTGATCATGATTGAAACAAGAAAAAATAAATTACTTCCTGCTGTGTGCTTGCATATCGGATATCAAATAGCTACACCAAGAGGTATATTTTAGACAATACACAAAAACCTGCGTTCAGAAGCAGCGTAACTAAATAGAATCAAACAAAATTCAAACTAGAACATAATCAAGCCTTACTCGACCACAGCTTTTTGTAAACAGCTTTTTATATTACATTCGAATGAATTAATTTATCGCTCAGCTCACTCGTCGTTATTAGCGTAACGAAATCTACGTGTCCAAGTGCCATCTAACTTGATTAAGCTTTCACCAAGATCGTCAATGAGTCTTCAATTTATGCTTCGCAGAACTACTCGCGTGAGCTAGCAATAGTCAGCGAACACCGTTAAGTCAATCGCAATATCGTAAAACAAAATAGATCGGTTTTTAAAGTGATTCGAACCGGATTGTAAAGGATCGATACACAAAAACTACGAAGACTTGAGGATCGATTTACCGAAAATCGATTTTCAATTTATTTGTTGTTACTTTTTGAGTATTGTGTATGTGAACGTGGTAGAACTTTTAGTGGTTCGACTCTGTAAGCATCGCCGCCACACTATTTCTGCCTCATAACAGCAGTGTCATGCGCTGCTTGTTCTGGTCTGAAGGGTGTGGTAAGGGAGATATTATTATTGTCTGAGGTGTTCCAACTTAGTCCTAGGCTACAACGCATCTGTTGCTAACCTCAGGTAAAACTCTGATCTTATCTGGTGTTTATTACAGATGTTCATGGGTGGCAGTGGCCCCTTAACATCAGGTAGATTGCGTACGCGTTTGCTACATTCATATTATAAAAAAGAAAAAATATAGCGAAAGAAGGGCTTTTCTCGCTACATTTTAAAATTTTTGGAGACCAGTGGACACTCGTCCCCAAAAATTTAATTAACGAATACTCGTATAAACATGAAGAATGTAGAAATCAAATGTCGATTTCCTGATACCAGAGACCGATTCACTAGACAGATTTATTACTATCGATATCATTATGTCGATATTTTGGTAAAAAAATCGATTGTTCGAATAATCGATCTTAGGTCACCATCTCTAAACAATTCATTGAAATACAAGAACAATGTGATGGTATAAAACATAATGGCGGAAGCGAAATGCCATAATGTCCATCGTAATATTTAGGTCCCGTTGTTCGTCGACATTATGAATTTTAATAGGATTTTATTATGACCTTATGCCTATTCCGATGAATACAGCGCGATAATCTGACTGTTGGAATTATAAGGATCTATTAAAACCAGTTGTTAGTTGTAGTGGTCGACATCCTAGCGTAATTAAACCCAAATAAAAACTAAACTTGATATTCATCGAAGTGTAATGAATAGTTCTCAATTTCAGTAGATTGTTTTATTTTTGATATCATATGTCAAAAACAAAGTCTACTATATTTTTTGTATAAGTATTCTTCGTCTTTGCATTAATTTTGAAGTTATTTAAAAAACAAGCATTATGGGGAAAATGGGGTTCGATTGACTAATATAAAAATTGTTAGAAATTACGCGTTTTTTGGCCTAGACATCTGCCATTATTGAAATTATATTGTGTTTTACATTTTTAGTAATGTATTCAATGATTTTTTCCCTTATTTAATATACTTGTATCACCTTTACATAAATATTATCTTTTCGGATTTTTTCTATATAGCTTATTTAAAGCTTAACTGACAATACTCCAATAGTTATTAAGACTGTGTCGCAACACAGTATTGCAGTTGTTTAAGAATGTATAGTTTGTGAAATCGTTTATTTGTTTAATAAATCTTTAAATCTATACTAATATTATAAAGCTGAAGAGTTTGTTTGTTTGTTTGAACGGGCTAATCTCAGGAACTACTGGTCCGATTTGAAAAAATCTTTCGGTGTTAGATAGCTCATTTATCGAGGAGGGCTATATATCATCGTCGAAACTTACGCGGGTGAATCCGCGGGGTGCAGCTAGTCTTTAATAAATATGCCAAATCTCACACTCCTCCAAGCGAGCAGTATTAAAAAAATTGATTAATAAGTTTTCACGTCTCATATTAATTTTTGGATAACTTTCCTAGCGCTGTAGAAACCTGATCATTAGTATAGTAAGTATAAAGGCTTCAGAACTTAACTTGAGTAATTTCTATTTTACGACATATTCACATACTTTCTGACAGATTAAAATAAACGAAAGATCCTTACGACTGCGAATTTTATATAAAATGTTATATCCATATTGTACAACAAAAAAGAAAGAAGTCTATAAAAGATTTTTTTTACATATCAATTACATCTCTTTAGATATTTTAAATTCTTATTAATTATTTTAAATTTCTATTCTAGACATGACCATTTCTTGTGCTATTATACTATAAAATATTTAAAAACACCGACATCAGTAACACTTAACTATCTTATGAAGTCACACTTTTCACGAACGCTCTCTAAGTGGTAAAAGCATTTTGAGGCTCAATTAATTTCGTGCAAACAACAAATTGGGTTACTAAAACTCAATTGACAAGCATTTTAAACGCGAAATTTAATCACCTGATATCACACTTAACCAAACCACTTAACTTTTTGCAATTATTTGTTTTTCTCTTGTCACGCGTTTGAATTAAATTAGCCAGTTGACAGCCGGTACAGTAGAACTGTGCCATATGGGAACTAATTAGCACAAACTTGTCGATTGGCCTACTTAGTATCAGGATTCGAAAGAGGAAATACAGGTGAAAACCGGCGGACAAAAAAACATGAACGGCTGTCGATGTCTGTACAATGAAAGGTTTCAATTTGTTCCAAGCAAAAAAATGTCAACGAGATGTTAGTCCGTGAAATCGATTCTCCGAGAAGCGTTTAAAGAGACCATTGTTCGGACAGATAACGAGATGATAACCATATTTGCATAAAAATCAATTAAAACGTAAACAACTTTAATACGGTTTGATTTAGAAATTTAATCGGTTTCAGGCTTTTTATGTGTTTGCAATTTTTTTGCATGAAAAGAAAGAACGCCAAATGAGCTAAATCGTCCGTGGAAAGTGGATCTATCTCTATTAAGGTTTCGTAAACAAGACGGTTGTTATTTAAATTAAGTTATGTATTTTGAGACTGTAAAAAATGGACCAAGACAACTAGAACAATAAACAAAAACAACAAGGAAAACTTTTTGTTTTTGTTTATTGTTCTAGTTCTCTCATGATGTGCTTAATTGACACTCAGTATACTTTTTATACAAAATTTCAAATTAGTTTGCGGTTTTGCAAAAATGTTAATGGAATTTTAATCTAATATAAAATAGGTAATCATCCGATGTACGTTTAATGGTGATTAGATACGAGAATTAAACACTGGTCCTGACTGTCATAATGGTCAGCATGGTGTTTGAGGTTTAAGGCCGACCGGGACCTAATGCGAGGCCGAAAATACATATTTGTTTAGACGTTTTTCTTATGATAAGTCGTATTACGTAATTTTTCATACACATTCCAATTAATTTGCGAGCAAAGCAATTTTTAATAAGCTCTAATAAAAAGATCAGTGAGTTACTTTCTCATTATATGACCTTATCACTACCTTAAATTTTACAGTATATTATCTATATAAAAGCGAAAGTATACTCACATGTGACTAATTTTAACAGTGCCTCAACTGCTAAAGCTATAACGATGAAATTTGCACAATAGGTTCATTTTATGATGCAGATACTTAGTACGTGTCTGTATTTTTTCATATTAGTCACCAAGGAGTTAGAAGTTTGTATTCTGCAGGAACTTCGACCGGATAGATGCCATCGCGATACATATTTCTAGTGTGATGCAGTTCTTTTGTTTCGGCGAAAGGGTGTGTTAGCTCACTTTCATAGTAGACGATAATCTTAGTAACACATGACTTCTGATAGAATCTTTATTCTACATGAAGTTGCTTACAGATGTACATGAGCCACTGACCATCAAGTGGATTCCATGCTCGTTTGTTACTTTTTTATTATATTAGTATAGTCTGCGCGTACAAATTACGCGCGGGCAAAAGCTTATGTATAAATAAACAGTAACTGCAGTCAACATTCAAGCCCCAAAGATGTATGACAATTTTATTGATTTATAATCAAATTTGGTTACAGTTTTTTTGTTTCTTCATGCAAAATTCAACATAACGGTATGTTTACTGATTTCTTTGATAGCGAAATGGTAATTGAGGTATTTGTCATCTTTACATGATACCGGGAAGACACGAGAAAAAGTTGAAACATCCCTTTAAGGATGCCAGCCTCAGAGCAAACATTAACATACATCATACGGATGCAGACTTCGTTCGTTCTGCAAATACTGGTGTAGAATACAAATATTGATATTATGTGGAGTTTCAACTGAGTTGCTCGATTGATCAGTAGAGTGAATGCGGTGCAATTTTTGACAAAATTTGTGCATGTTTAAATAATCTTTTGACCAGTGATAGCCTAACGGTTGAAAGTCGGCCTTTCAATCGAGGGTCCGAGGTTCGAATCCCAGGCACGCACCACTGATTTTTCTAAAATTATGTGCGTATTAGACGTTAATTATCACTGCTTTACGGTGAAGGAAAACATCGTGAGGAAACCTACACACCTGAGAGTTCTTTAAGAAGTTCTTAAAGGTGTGTGAAATGTACCAATTAATATCAATATAATAATCTTTTAACCGTAATATAATAATCTTTTAACAATAAAATAATCTTTTACCGACTTCAAAAAAAGGAGGTTCGCAATTCCATTGTATTTTTTACGCAATATATATATATATATATATTCCATAAAACCAGATAGTTAATTTATGGATATATATTTTAAGTAAAGCAAGACCGTTCGTAAAAAATCTTCTAACATTTAGAGAAAGACTCGTCATAATCTGATCCTGTATAAATTTGACTGTAAGCAGACGAAGTAACGAAATAAAATTACATGATAGCGCGTGCCCACCTACTTATAAGGGCACATCATTTACTCTATAAAGATAAACGGTGCGGCCGTAATTTATGACGTCGACTGTCCCGCTTCAATACTATCTCGTATTTAATGGTTCGAGTGTCGCAATGGCAACCATTACACTTTGTACTTAGTTGCGGAAATTGGATTATATGTATCCGACAATGCAGACGGAGGATGACGACTTACGTACGTATGTATTCATTGGCACGCTCTACAGCGCAAACAGCTAATTTTAACGTCATTTCGTCGTTGTCGAATTAATGACGTTGTGTTCGACTTAACTGTCAAAGTGACATGGGGTATGTTATTTGGAAATATGGCGCCTGCAACCAGAAAAATAAGAAGTGAAGGACGTTAAAGTCAGTTCAAGCGAACAAACAGACAAAAAGGCAAAATTTTGTTGTATTTACTACCATATGCAAAAGATTGACTATCAAACAGAAAATCATGCTATTTGAACGTACAAATCGTCCCTCATAGGCGATGTAAGTTCTGATTTAAAGGGAGTGGAATCTCAGAGATAGGCAATTCTAGTTTATTCCTACGAAGTATACGCTACAATGGTCAACCTCATAAGGTGATCATCAGATATTCATAGACGGCAGTAACCACTTACAATTATATTTGTCGTTCATTTGTTTGAAAACACGCACGTTTCTTAAGTGCTTGTTTTTAAAGCATACCAAATGGATCGTCGATCCATTTAAAGGTTAATAATGCTGTAAACTATGGTCTGATTGTCAATCTTTTGCTTATTACATAGATTATAACACGAATATAAACTCATGGTCAATTCCATAAAACCAAATTAAGCTTAATCTACAAAGTAATTTGAAGTAAAGAACCAATTAAATACAGAATCTTATTGTCAGAATCTAATCGTTAATCTTTGCACATTTATAAAGCCGCTACAACTTTGAACGGAATATAACATAGCGAAGTTTAATTAAAATCCTTTACATCATCAATGCTAATCATTCATCTGATATATATTGATTTATAGACCATTTCGATCGCCTTTTGTAGCGCCTTTTGTATTTTTAAGGATGTTTCTGTAGCTATAAACTTTTCTCAATGATTGAGCAATAAAGAAGCATGCTAATATGAGCAACTTTATAATAATTATAATAAAAATAGTGGTTTATTGCCTTAAAAAGTTACACAAAGTGAGAAACAATTACTTTAGCATGTTACATATCTTTTTGAGAGCAAATGGAAACGGCTCAGCTAATGCAGAGCCAGAGCTGCGCGGATTTTCAGCCGCTTCGATTTCCCTGAGTGTTGGCTCGCTCCCCGAATGCTGCCACTATACATTTTATATTGCGGTAAAAAAATATACATAATAAAAAAAGATATTTCCTACTGGACTAATATGTGTATGCATGGGCGCACACGCGCGCGTGTGTGTGTGTGTGGATGCGTATGAGTGTGCATGTATATGCGTGTTGTTGCTGTTGTTTTCGTATGTTTTCGTAGTTATTATGTGACTTCAAAGGAAGTCATGTAGTTAAAGTTGTGTGCGGCCCGATTGGTGCAGCAGTACCGGCCTGCTACTCGGGTTTCGGGTTAGATCACCCAGCAATCGGAAATCTAAACGATAAATTTAAATTTCCTTTGAGTCATTAATCAATATTGTTTTTATTTATCCTTTTACTTAATATTATAAAGGCGAAAGTCTGTGAGTATGTGTGGTTTTATTAGTCTTAACATAACACATAGGATAATTGTGACGGAAGCGGGCGGAACTACGGGAATAAGCTATTTATTTATAAAATCTATAGTAATATTATTAAGTTGAAAACTTTGTTTGGTTGAACGTGCTAATCTCAGGAACTACTGGTGCGAATTGAAAAAATATTTTTGTGTTAAATAGTCCATTTATTGAGAAAGGCTATAGGCTATAACATCACGCTGTTTGTTTTTTCTTATGTAGTAGCGGGTGAAACAATGCACAGCTAGTTGAAGATATACACGTTCATATGACATGACCGTCGCAGTCTTCGCGAGTAGTAACGCAACTGTGTTTGACTTCAGATAGAACCCCTCTTCTGAATGAAGTCACATGGGTGGCGGAGACTACTTACCATTAGATGGACTGCATGCTCGTTTTTTTACTTACTTTTAAATCCTATAAAAAGGCAAACAAGCGGTTTATTTTGCGGCTACTGACGCCAATGGATTTTTGTTACCAACTTCCTAAAGAACAGGGTCCTACCTAAAGTTGATCACAGGTGCGGAAACCTCCTAAGCCATGGAGCACACTCTGCATTCCTATCTTAACTAAGTGTATCCGAACCTGTTCCGATTTTCAGCATGATACCGAAAAAGTAGTCGCATAAATTGGATCAGTGGATTACGAATCATGTTTCAATTTAAATGTAAAACGGTCTATCAATATCGGTCGCGTACTTCAAAATAAATTGCCTAAAGTCTGCACGTAGGTACTGTGGATCTTATCAAGACATTCTTACTCGAGATTGAAGATTTTATTTAATTTATGAAATTTTAATAGACTGCGAATACGAGCTGCCATATTTTGATAGGCAACTCGGAATAACCGTATTTCTCCATAAACGGATTATTAATACAAAACCATTCAAATTGAAAAGTAGATAGACCTAGAAATTCTAGGTATCATGCTGTCGGTGTATAGATAGTTAAATTAAAATTATTTTGGCTGTTGAGAAAGTTTATTATAAAAAATAGGTAATCCGATTTATCAACTGAATTTCTTGCTGTACATATATGCATAATTATAATTATAATTATATTGCATTCAATATTAGTACCGCGACTTCGTTCGCGTGGTTTTAAGTGATGGGTACAGTCGTATTTGAAAAATAATAAACAAATATCTAAGAAGTTAGAAATTAATTTAGAAGGTACGAGTTTAGAAATAAATTATCACTGCTTTACGGTGATGGAAAACATCGTGAGGAAACCTGCAATCCTGAGAGTTCTTTTAGTTCTCAAAGCTGTGTGAAGTCTACCAATTCGCACTTGGCCAGCGCGGTGGACTATGGCCAAGACTCTTTCATCAAGAGAGAAGAGAATCCCATCAGTGGGACACTAATGGGTTGAAAACACGACATCTATGAAACTATTTCTGCCCCTTGGATAAACGAATACACTTATAAAGCTTTTGTTAACTCATGGTTATTAACTCATACTAAGTTCCATATTCCTAATTAAGACCAAAAAAAACTAAGTAGTTACTGACCACGTTAAATAGCGATCTAAAAAGTAAAAAACAAGGAAATGTTTAAATAGTAATAATCAGAGGATAGCTGTGATCAGCCATCTTGTCCAAATATAGGATAAACTCTAGGATAAAGTGATAGTATTTTAATCATAAGAACATAATAATAAAAAAATATGAAAACAGACAGTCACTTTCGCATTTACAATACCAGTATAGATAAACGCGAAAGATGAGATAAAGCGAAGTTTATAGCTCCAAGTGGCAGCCATAAAGTAAAGTCGGGTAAGTTCACCCACGCGTCCACCTCACGTGTGGTCACTCAACTTTGTTTTTCTACTTACACCCGCTCAAACAAAGCCACCACTCCACGCCTCGGTGGTTTCTCGAGGGGTTCCTTCAGTTTTTTGAACTTTTCCGACCATAGTTTTGACCGCTGTCCAACTGCGAGTGGAACTTTATCGTGAAGTGTGCATCGTTATTTATTCAGAGAACTTTTGCTTCGTTCACTTTTTTTAGTTTGTTTACTGGTTATATTGCTAGACTTTCTATGCAAAAAATATACAAAACATACGTTTTCTCCCTATTATGATATTTAAATCTTCATTACAAAACTGCTAATATTACTCACAAACAAATGTTACCCCGTCCGGCGTAGTCGGGGAAAAATGTCAGTTAAAAAAGGCAAAATTCAAAAGAAAAAAAATCAATTCAGATAACATCGTGTATACACGTCACGTGTTTCACATAACATCGTTCTTGTAATTATTTTAGTCTAGTAAGAATAAAATGGATCATTAGAAAAGGCCTATTAGTTTTATTAATAGTATGAAATAAATAAAACAAATCGAGAACGCCAATACAGTAACAATTGGCTGGAATTGATTACTTTTAAAATACCATATTTCATAGACCCCATTATAAACAAAGCACAGTTATATTTAACAATGATCCCGCCGAATTTGCCTACTCAACGACACTTGATTTGCAAAACCTGTTATTCGGTAAATCCTCCGCGTTCGGTAGCATAGACAAAAATGTACAGTTATTGTTATAAGACCGCATTGCAAATCGGGCGCCATTGATGACAGTATACGACAGGGATTTGCAGAATTTAAGCGGTAAAAGGCATGTGATCGGTAGTCAAAGATAAACTGATACAACATTTTTAACAAAGGTAATAAAGTATAAAAATAATCAATTAACTAAAATTAAAATGTAAGACAATAATATTATTACGACATTCTTCTTATTAAAATTAAGAGACGATAATTGAGCGTCAATATTGACATTATTGACAGTAATCAATATAAAGTCAATCATTGTCAGCCATTTATGTAACTCAGTTTCCAATCGTAAATAAATAAATGTTGACACAACATTTATTTATTTAATTATTATTCATATTTTTTTGATACCTTTATCAACCATCTTGGACTAATATATACATTAAGTTAAGGATATATTGTTTATTTCCCTGCCTTCTATCCTTTTACCCGACTGTGTCAGAGGGAGGAACTATCTATTCCTTCTATTTCTCAGTATTACTCAGACTGTCATAAATTTATTCTTCGTTCTATTATTTACTGTTCCTATCTTTTTTTCTTTATCTATAAATAAATTTGCTAAGCAATCGTAACAGTATGCCATCAGTTACCCCAGATTTCATCAATAAACCCAAAATAACTAACCAAAGCATACGTTCGTTACCAATAAACGAATATTCAATAAACTTTTATTTGTATAACAAAATACGAATAGTCTGATTGTAACACGGCATCGGTTGCATTCGTTCCATCGCTATCTCGACTGTAAATTCCATACGTAATCGAACGGCTAGTGTTTATGTGCGTCAGTTTATCGTGTACCAGACTTTCGATTAGCTATCTTGATTTAGACAGCTGGCGCAATTATGAGTCGAAGCGGAACGCACATTGGCAGCGGCTTGTAAACGATCTGTTAAATTAAAGAGAAAACAATGACAACCGTCAACAGAAATCCCTGTAAAAGAAATGTTTTTCTAAAATAATAATAGCAGTTTCACTTAGAGAGGATATATTTAATGTATAAATGTATCGATTTCAGTTGCAACCGTTCTAATTGTACTGTACCTAAAAAAAACATTGCAGGTCTTTATTCGCATAGGCTTACTTAATCTGACAATTGCCTCCTTATAAATTGTCAGATAAAAAAATCAGACACTACCAACGAATCGTATATTAAATGCCATCAAACGTTATTATCAATGAAGTCCTTTACAAATGACATCGATTGTTAGTGTTAAATACGCAAGATAAGGGCTAGTACATGTTGCTTTAGTCATAGTTTAATCAAATGTTAATGTTCAATCAAAAACCATCAAAAGTGGATATTTCAAAACTTTTTAGATTACATAAGTAGCAATTGAGCATGCAATCTGATCTTAAGTGGTCACTGCCGCCCATGAACACTTTAACCATTGCCACGTAGGATAACGCTCTAGCGCTCTATCAGAATGCAATCACAGACCACTTGTCACTGTTGAAGACTAAGCTGGGATGCCTCGTTTCAAAACACCCTTTTAAATCAAAACACAGTACTGCTTAAAATTTATAATTAAAACGTTTACCATCGTTGACAGGACACAGCTCGCACACGCGAGGTGTTAGGTTCCTCGCGTGTGTAGCTTATGTTACACTAATCCCACGCGATTGTTTCCGGTACCTAATTAAGAAAACTCTTAATTAAGAGCGAAATCCTATTTTTCTCCATTACTGAATTAAATTGCTTTGTAAATAACTTACGACAAAAACGCATGATAACAGTTATAAGTATGGAGTTACTGTTAGAAACGGTCTGTATAAAATAAATATGATAATTATTACAATAAAATATGTCTGAAAAAAAAACAGTTATTCTTACTGTTGGTATATATAAGTTATAAATTATTGTAAGTCTTTAATCAATTTATGTAGTTTTTTTTCACTACTATAGGTCGTGTCATGGTCCTTAATAGAGAATATAGAAAATGTGTTATTTATATATAATTATTTATTTATGATACTTCCTGTTATGTTATTGTTTTTTATTTAGTTTCTGTTTGACAGTATAAATTATAATCAAATTAAATGTAAACAAAAAAATACATGAACAGTTTTGCAATAATAGGATCAAAAGAGTATGAATAAGCTAAGACGAAACAGATGAGGACATATTTATGTTTAGTATGTCAAACAATTTTCTTTTACTTAACAAGGATTTGCTTTGTTTATAAATTATATAACAATTGTGGCTAACTTTGGACCACCAGGCAAAAACAACTACAGCAAAAAATGTTACAGTTAATTTAAAAATACGTAAAAAAAACTAAAGCTCGTCCGTAAATACTAGAGTGTACTTTACTACTTAAAAATGCGTTCACGTAAACGTTGCGGCTTTGTTATAAATCCTCGCGAGATTTCCACTAGCCTCAAATTTATTCTGCAAATGTTTAAAACCAACATTATTTTTTCAGAACTGTCGTAAATACACACGCACACAAACTTTGACGTGAGAACGAAGTGTTAAAATTCAAGCCAACATGCAGACGCGTTCTAAACATACAAATGAATCGACCTGGCAACACTGATTGGTCATTTGACAATTGATTAACGACTTTATGACTGAAGAATAGAGGTTTTTTAAACGCGAACGGTAAGTACAATCGTTTTGTTGGAAGTTCAGCGGACATTCCTAATTGAAACATGGAAAAATGTGCGCTCTTTTATCTCTTGTCAAAACGTAGACGACAGGAATTTTATTAACCCGTACTTAGACACTTTGATCACATTCAATAGAAGTTGAAATTCAAATTCCTTTTTCATTTGCATATTTTAAAATCCATCTTTGTGATTAGATTTATGCTTGGGCAACTTAAGTACGATCTACGTTGGCGTGTCATAAGAAAGATTTTATTTAATAAGTATACTATCTCAACCACGCTAACTGCTCATTTTTTGCACCTAAATTGTAAAAGTCCTTCCATTCTTGTCTAGTGACTAATCGAATCCAGTTTATAAATCGATCAAAAGTGCCTAATTAAATAAGACTGCTATAATCAACGTCTACTCAGTGCGTCATATTATGTTAGTGATGATTGATTATAGTTTAATGTGGACGAAAAATTATAGGTTTGGCAATATAAGGTAACCATCAGTCGATTGCTCCGGATCATGCATTCTTGTTTTGAATTAACTGGTATTATTTTGGAAGTGACGGCTCTAGTGTCTCAAATTGTTCATCTTTTTTTTTAAAACCTTAATTGTAGTGTTTTAGTGTTAACAATAAACTTTCTAGAATCTGAACGTATACTTAAAAAAATTACATGAATCTCGATTATAATTATGTCACAACCATTAAAAAACATTTTTGTTTGCCACTAGCTCTTGATGAGCTAGTGGCAAACAAAAATGAGAGAGAATTGAATTGAAAGAGATGAATTGAGCAAAACGCTCAATTTTGTCATACTGATCGTTTCTCGAGAAATTACACCTGGTAGTATGGTAGTCATCATTGCAGTCCTTTTCCAAGTGGCACGAGAGCATGCAGTCATCTAGATGATAAGTGGCTACTACTGTCCATGGACATCTGTAACCAGCTCAATATAGAATAAGGGTTCTGTGATTGGCTATCACAGATTCCTTTCCACCAGGCCCGGAATTGACGGGGACTTGTTGCGGCATTTATCCTGGACGCTGGCGATAGGAGACAGCAAAATGAAAGCTACATTTCTTTCAGCGTCTTAAATTTGAAAATTGAAAAAATATTTCAGAGATGCTTATCACTAGGTTTACAGAAATTACGTTAACAATCCATTACATTTCTTAGTGTACTTCCTTATATCTATTCAGGGATTGGTGCCGTCCTAATAATCATTTAAAATGCCTGTGTCAGGAGACACCGCTCTTCCATATCGCATAACTGATTTTAATAAGAAAGTGTCTTAAATTCTTACCAATTTCAACTTTAATAGGAGAGGAGGCTTCAAGATTTATCCCAATTACAATGAGAGAGAGAGAAGAAAAGAAAAGAGTAGATTTTGGTTTCAAAAACAATTGTTTTAGTTTGTTACAGCTTCATTTTTACCAATGGCTGCCATTCACGCGTCTCCGGACAACAGGGAGAAGCCCAAAACATTTTCCAAGCCTATGTAGAAACATAATCCTTGTTATGTAGGCATAGTATGGTGCGAACGAATACTAAAAATTGACGTTATACATCAAAGCAGTTTTCTCGTGTAAGCAACTGTTCAATTGATTGACAGTATTCGCAAACTGCAATTACTGTCATGGCGTTGTAAAAAAAAACTGGGAGCTGATTTGTTTTCGGATTCTCAAGCTATCACACCTTTATGAATATTAACGCACTATAATATGACGCTCTTCAATACTTAAGGAAATGTTTTTCCGACCTGATTTATTTGTATCCATAGGTTTAATAACTAATGAGTATAAATAATTAACAACTAATAAATCTCTTAAAGCTGAGCATAGATATTCTCTCAAAATAAAATGTAGAGCACCATTAAGCGAAGCGAAGCGTTCCATTTGAATGTAAGCTACTGCATTTAATGGCTAAGTAATAAAAATATGTCTATGCCAAATTAAATTTTAGGTAATAAAAATAGTCTATGAAAGGAATACAAAAGGGTTTTATTTAAACATAATTAATTGATATATTTAATAACTTTGGCGATGATAATTATTTTATTATTATATTACTTTTATTATTTGTACTATTGAGATAATATTGGTAGATATAATAAAACTATACATATCAGTAAAATTTAAAAGTCTAAAATTTCAAAATGCCATATGCTAAGTTCAACACTACCACCAATTTATTTAATCAAAATACAATCCCATTACACACATTACACATTACACAGTGAATCAACCAACTATATGTACCAATAAAGATAGCAATTTATCCTGATAGCTTCTACATCGTGAGTGTTAGAATTTGTTAAAACTGGTAAACAAAAACGTCTCAATCTCCGCGACGCCGCAGAACATTTCATAGCTTCTAAGAGCAACTAATAAAATTTTACGATCCATAATGGCACTGTACTTCGATATGACTAGTCGTACGCATTTCGTAGGACTATCGCATATCTTAGCCGATATTATTTCATACCTTTGTAGCACGCGAGAAATGAATGGAATTCAATTAGTCCTATGCAAATATGCCTTTCGGAAATTAAAAATAGATTAGTCTGATGACAACTTAAAATGTAACAAAGTTGAAATTTCCAAGAATTTTCCTGAAGAATTTGTACTCTAAATAATTTAGAAAAGTTTTGCCGTATCCGTGACATAATTATTAAAAAGATTGACATAGCAAACGAGCATGAAGTCCATTTGATGATAAATGATCACTGTCGCAAAATGTATAAGCAACTTTAAGAAGAAAAGGATCAGGAAATCACACCATCATGCGGTTCTACAATTATAAAATTTTATTTCTCTTTCAAACAATGTGAGGTATACTGAAGGTAATTATCCTGGTATTATTAAACTATAAAAGCTTTTCCTTACATGCGCAACGATTTTAAACGCAGTATGCGCTTGCCTCATAACTCGTCACTCCAAGAACACGATGCAAGCGTAAAATTGGTTCGCACGCAGTCTTTTAGGGTTGTACAATCCAAGGTAGATTTTAATCTACATAATACATACATAATACAGTGGTGTTAACTTATATTATTTAACTTAAGTATTGTATTTCCTCAGAGGTAATAGAAGCGCAGAGAGTTGTACGAGTAAGAGTTTCCCCTTATTTTTGAATGAATTTGAATCGAAAACGATTAAGGTTTATTGATTTACTATTTGACGATGACAACAACGGCTAATGGCTTGACGTTTTATTAAAGTTCTATCATTATTTTATTTAAAATTCATATTTTTCATACATGCTATGTATGGTCTTCTTTTTAGAGATTGATCTGGTTATTATCTGTAAACTGACGTTATTTATATGTAATATGTATGTAATTATGAATTGAAATAACAGTAATAATGATAACATAAGAAGCAAATACCCGTTTCAGCAACGGAATACACTTGAAACAAAATAAATATTTAAAAAATAATACAAAGAAATTACTGATGACAGTTATTAAAATTGCGCTGTAAGACAAGAAGCCAAGGCCGTAAAATATTTAAAAGAAAATATTCCATAGATTAAATTAACAACCCTATACAAGAATATGACATGCATCTCGACGTTCGATTACATAACGTGCAAAGTCATCGGACATGACGATATCCATTGCTTGCCATGTCTTTCCATAAATGACAATCCAATTCGGTTTCCACGCAATGAATACGCACTTGACATTGGGCAACTTCCTGATGTAAGGTTATCAATGATTTATATCTACTGGGCTTATAAAGTCTAAGCTTATTGTGTAATAGAAAGATGGAAGTCAATGCTACTTTAAGTGGTTCAGGCGGGTACAATATACGTTTCTATTAGACGCCTATTGATATGCTTCTCTACAGTAACTATAACGTTCTATACAGTTTCTATAAAGTAAAATAACAATAAAATATCTAAGAACGGTTAGATTCCGTACTTCGAGAGTCGAGGCATCTTAATAGAAGGTAGAAGGGTAGAGGCAGAAACAACAATCTAATCAAGAATCAATCTTGAAAAGGTATCAGTGTTAATGTATTAAATTACAGTGATGGCAGGAAATTATTAGTTAAGTATTTACAGCTTACAACTTGAATACTTTTTACCCGTCTATGTCAGAAGGAGGCTAATTTAATTTACGCATGTATATATGTATGCCATTTCTTTGGCACGCGCTACAGCTGTAAACTAGTAAATAGACCATTACAAAATACATATAAAGTGTTATAACACTTTTAAGTTATTATTTTGACGCAAACGTCGCAAAAGCAATAGATTATTATTAAAACAAAAACCTGACTGTTTTAAACAATCAAGTGTAACTGAAGGCAATCAATCGGTTTGAAACAGTCAGGTTTTTTGTTTTAAAAATTTAACAATGTTACTTTTTCAACTTGTCCCGTATTAGATAATTCTCCTTACCTCTACCCTTCATACTATAGGCAGCTGTGTTTTGTCTTTTTATTCTCCACATATCGAAGAACTATCTGATTTGAAAGTTGAGACGTATCGACACCTTATGGATCGATCGACAATCCTAAGTTTCGGAAAAATATATTTCATTTCCTCTATCAGCTTCAGTTGAAAACATTCAATCATACTTAATCATTTCAACGACTCTATTATCCAAAAGTTTTCCAGGTGCATAATCCATTAGCCTGTCTGGATCTGAACGATTAAGTTTCGAGCGTAAATCTTCAATAATGCAGGCATCAGGATGAAGTCCTGTCACCAGCAAAGTTCCGTGTTGGAATGAAATATGCTCCTTGTAGCGTAAGTTTTGACATTCCATATGCAGTTAACGTTTCTACGCTCTCATAACTTCGCGTGCAATTTAGGATACAGAAGCTTATTTAAACTTATATAAATAACATTCAAATATGTAATTTGAATTTCTCTATTATATACTAGCGGACCCGTCAGATTTTGTTCTGTCTAACTATGAATTTCGAATTCGATTGGTAAGACTGACAGTTATGTCAAACGGCATAGAGTTAAATTACATTGTCAATACTAGGCAAGTTTTCATATTTTTTCAATTTTCCGCGTAACTTTTTTTTCTGACAATAATTAACAAAACAAAAACAGAATTTCCAAAATCGGTACAGCCGTTCACATGTGATGCCAAGACCAAGGGAACAGATTTGTTAACATTTTCTTGTTATGTTAGTCGGGATAGATACAGACGCTCAATTAATTGGGATTATTTACTAAACAAATCAACACAGTCGCAAGTGACATTAAGGTTAATCCAGTTGAAAAAGTCAGAAACCCGAACTTTGGCTTTAGGGCATCGAGGGGGGGACCTTCCCCCCCTTGATCAGCCAGTGGTTGCAACATAATATTTCTTTGCTCTTACCATAGACTTACATTGAGAAAAGAACATAATGTGATCAATGGAACTACACGTTGCAATATTATGGTGCATGATCTTCCAGACGTGCGTATTTCACGCCCCATTTTCTGATTCCACGGGCTTCTGCATAATAGGCAAACACTACACTGCAAAATACCAGTTCAAACTGACAATTACATATGAACGGTTTCGGAATTTTTCCGTTAGTATTTACTCATACTGGATTTCATTTACTCGTAGAAAGATTTTGTTTTCATTTTTACAAAATAAGTATTCAATTCTTATTAGGCAAACTCTGTCACAAGATTAAAATCATGCTCAAGACATGAGGTGTCAAAAAAGTATAGTCCGTTAAAGTATATTACTATTACCTTCCTTTATACCTACAATTTACCCAATCAGGACTGCAGTCAAAACAACAACATTCCCAGAGGATTAAGTTAGAATACCTTTTCAAAATAAGTGACACTCTTATTCCGTTTTTAGTCAAAACACAGCTTTTGGCACTGTTGTTTTATTATGTAGGCAAAATAATGTACAAGTAGATTTATATTCGGTCATCCATGGTATCAATAACTCACGACGGTCTAACATTGGAGTTCAAACAAAAAATGTAAAAGTTATAATGTTTTCCTGTCCCATTTACGAGTTACATCATTCTTCCTGTGCTACTCGGATTAGTGTCCGTTTTAATAAAAACAAGTTACATTAAGAGCTAAGTGCTCCTTAGGATTACCGTTAAAATGTATGTCTAAGTTAACCAAAGACGCGTCGCTAGCCTTTGATAAAGTCATGTAGAAGACGTATAAACTTGTGCAAACAAATTAAGATAAAAGCAGCGAGTGATATGAATGATTATGAAAAATACATTGACGTCTATATAATATAAAAGCCAAAATGATACTAATTGTAGTAGAGCCTAAACTAACGTAACTAAATCCATAAAATTTGGACAAAACAATGAAAGTTTGCTACAAGTTTTTAGCATTGTGGTTAGAAGTAATAATACAGATATTTCAACGTTTTTGTAAAACCAACCCATAAGGGACGAAAAAAAAATTGAAGAATTTGAAAAAAAAAAAATTGAAATCGATTATAGTCTCCTCATACGAAGTCGGGAAACAGCTAGTCAATTATAGCATTAGAAATAGGTGGCATTTGAGCCGTGACAATTATGTCACACTAGCTTACTTCCTTGGCTCCGCCCGACGTCACGTTTATCACGACAATGAGTATCCAAATTTAAGCAAAATCCGACCAGTTTGCATGAAAAAGTAACAAACGTAACTACATACATCCTCATAAACTTTCGCATTTATAATATCAGTAGGATTAAATTTTAAATTATGTTTACTTTGCATATATTAGAGCAAAAAATAAAAAAATCCGTTCCAGCATTGACCACTTTATTTCTTTTACCGTTAGGTATACTTAATTCTGTAAATAAAATACGAAGCACCAACACGATTAGCTATTTCTTTTATATTTGTCGCCGTTTTAGTCACAAGTAAATCAATTCGTATCACTTTATTAAAGCTTAGTCAGATCAAATTCTATCAACCTTATTTTACAGCCGTGTGAAATTGTAAATCCATTATCAAAGATTGTTTTTCTTTTTGTTCATTAATTTCTACAGGATTTTATTTTTTATTTTATTATATTTTTTATAAATAGCATGCGGCTGTGATTTATCTCGATGAAAATTTAGTGAAGTAGCCAATCTAATCTCTTCTGCGAAATTAAGTTTGGAGTCTGACCCTGAAAGTAGAACCCTTCATGATTAGACTCCAGAGACACCATTGCCACACCTTTTTCTGTGTAATAACGAGTATTAAGTACTGTTGTGTTCTGATTTAAAGGATGTGATAGAAGAGACATACTTGTCCTCGGGGGTAATAATTGATCAGTGGCCAACCTTAAGTAAGAGTCGAATCATGTCGAGTATTAATAAAAGATGTCCATGGGACGCAAAAGTCACTTACGATCAGCTGCACTGCATGCTCGTCTGCTACTTCATGTATATAAAAAATACAGATTCTTTCAAAAACATCTTTACCAAATCGCCCAATTTGAAGAACGCTTATTACTCATTACTTAGATACCAGATGAATCGCAGAAGAGGAACGGATGTCCTGTCCATCACATCCCATTGCTTTTTTTGATCGCAATCAAGGACAGGTATTTCATAGCGGACGAGATATGAAAAGGAAAGCTTTAACAGATAGAATACCAATCATAAATCAATGTGACGGGTTTGCGCTTTAAAGGAATTGCTAGTTTTTGTCGATATGTCTGGCGCACCGGTACTCAAGTAACCCAACTTTCCTCGAGATCGCTTATTCTTCGGTAACAAGGATTAATGTACTTCTCGATATGGTCGCTGGTGATCCATTCATCCATCACCCAACCGTCATCATCCATCAACCCATCTATCAGCCTTTAGGAGTTCAATGATGAATGTCGGACTCCCGTAGAATCTGGGTTTTTCCGAAGTCAGCAACAATGTATTGGTGACCGTAATAAAACTAGGTAATCATGGTATTTTCGCAAAAAGATACGGCCGTCGACGTTCTGAATTTAAGTGCTGAGTCAAATCTCATAAAACCAATATATTACTTAGCGACAATGGCTAGCCTTTATTGTTTCGCTAGAGTGGATAACATGAAAACATCTCAGCCTCAATAGAAACAAGTTTATCCCGAAGGGCTACAACTAGAACCCTGAGGGCAATATGAATATTAATAGTAAGAAAAATATTAAGACTTCTGCGTCTGTAAAACTCTCGTCAACCAAAAAAACTACAGCAAGATTGGAATACCAAGAGTCGGATACCAGCTAACTAGTAGAGAACAAATAGCACATAATAAATAAGGATCTATGCCGCCATTCCCTAATGTCAGCACATATTTTTATTTATATATAAGATAACGTTACCATCAAATACACCACGGGCGGTATCTGAATCAGTAGGTCATAAGTTTAAACATATCCTGGATTCTTCCGCGACTATGTTGCTAAGTCGCTGCCGCCTACGTCCTTCATTTCTGGTATGACTACCGTTACCACTAAGTCCCGGATACCATCAGACAAGACCGCTGGTTGAGTTATGGAGCTTCCAGTTTTTCAAGGTCGTTACGCCGCTTTGCCAGTCACGTGATCATTGGCATGCGACCGTGCATTCTTAATCAATGTTGCTGTAATTAAACGTTGCTTAACTAATTAAAGGAATAAAATAACTAGGTGAAAGAGTTGTGAAATGAAAGCCGATATTCCTGATATACTAAGAAAAAGTTATTATGAAATCAGTATTTTTCACTTTCATGGAACATATCTCAATCAGCCATGTTTCTTTGTGGTTACCATCAACCCATTGCCCCACTGCGGGGCACGGGTCTTCTCTCAGGTTGAGAGAGCTTCAGGCTATAGACAACCCCGCGACCAAGTTCGACTTGGTAGATCTTTGTGGTTATGTTGGCAAAAATAACCAAATTTATGAGACTAGTGAATATAAATGGTTAGAATAATTACTCAAGAAATTCGCTTTTACACTATGTAACGATATTTTATAAATTTAACTTTAGTAAGTTTAACACAGATGATTTAATGCCTTTAAGTAATAAGTCCTCCAAAATCATAGACAATTATTACAAAAACTTCAGAAATAAAATATAAATCGCTTCAAATCGCTGACTTCGTATTAAAAAGATTTATATCGTCAATTTCTAAATGGTTTAAACTGATTGAAATGCGAATTAGCGCACCTCCAGGCAATCATATTTTTTCCGGTTGTCAGCCACTGAGCCCGGCGCTTGGTTCACTGCATGAATAAAAGATGACCTGCCTCGTAGGGTAGGATATCAGACGAAAATCGGTACATATTATGCAGTTGTGCTGGTCTGTGGTCTATGTACCATTTAATCTATACAAATAGAGCCTTTGTTATCGATTGAGAACATAAGTAATTGTAGGCTTCTCGAATAAATAATTAAAACTCTGCATGAAAAGATAAGATGATGATGATACAAGAGGTGATAAAGACGCATCCGTTTCAATTTGATTTTGGAAGCTTAAGGTAAATGTGAATTATATGGATTTGACTAGACCAATTTTTAACTAGACCCAGTTTTTATATTTTTATCTTTTTTAATGAAACAAGAGTTAAATAATAGGTGAACAAACAGTAAAAAAACAACGTTTATGAGTAGTATTATAAAATATTTCATTAATACATTAAGATTATACAGAAAATACTATACATTATTTGCATATTTTTTGCGTAAAATTTGTGTTCAGTGAAACGAGATAGGTACAGATGAGTCAACCAAGAGGTCATGACTCCGAGGAAAATAAACGACTACACTTACCATTATTATCCACAGCTATGCGTCAACTAAATACAGAAACGTAAGATTTGACGCGATTGTGCTAATTGTTGTCTACCATTAGGTGTTGCCATACACATGTGTCTGTAGGACTTTTCAGTTAACCACAGATTAGAAAACAGTCTACTAACAGTACTACGTGTTAACTAATGCCACGTAACGAGTGACATAGACACACATTGAATTTTCAGAATTCCAGAGTGTTAAAATTATTCATAATATTATGTTTGTAGCCACTAACCAATAACGTGTATACTATATATGTAGAAATAAAAGTCCCTCGTGTATCTATATTGCATAATTTTGCAAAGAAAAAATGTTTGGAGGAATGAAAATAATTTATAAAGGAAGTTACTATAATTTTTAGAATTTATATATTTGACTGTGTGTTTGAATCGCAAACCAAAAGTACTAAATTTAATATAAAAGATTGGTAATACATTTATACATGGTGCATAGCCGTTAAAACAAGCAAGACTTCAGCATGTTACCTGCTGATGGTAGGTGTAACTGTAGACTTCATTAGAAGCTTATAAAACACAG
>MOOZ01000021.1:807468-818683 GCA_002930495.1 Cecropterus lyciades | reverse complement strand
CTAGTCTACGTATTGAAGAATAAAGGTTCTAGTTGAATGTATGTAAGAATCACCATGTACAACCTACGAAGTAAAATCGTTAGCGTGATTCAGAAAGAGTTATAACGCCATCTAGTTGTATAGCCGATAACTGCTTTCGTTTTCATTTTTGTTTCATTGAGTTTCAAATCACAACGATTCTAAAAAGTTTCACTTCAACAAACTTAGAAATTAAGTAGTAGAAAGATCAACGATTAACATGATAAATTACCACTTTGATAATTTAAACTATATAGGTCTTTTACTAAGAAAATCACTTAAGCTTTTTCGCCTGAAACACCGCCGAAGAAACACAAGGCTCGTTATAAATGAAAAGACGTCTACAGTGACAATTATCTGAGCAAGTTAGACCAAATAGTGGTTCCGCAAGCGTTTCTTCACGCTAGTAGCGCACGACACTAATAGTGTGCCACCTATCTAGGGTTGCCACCTATACAATGTATACAGTGGATGGATGGATTTCGCATATAGCAAACTTGAGCTCTCATATAAGCAACGAAGTAAAATATGATACGAACAATGCTTTACACGTTAACTTCGTGCACGTTTGTTTCCGAAAATAGGGCGTCAGAAAAATATAAATACTATTAGAAAAAGGTATATAAGAAAAAGAAAAAAGAAACGTATACAGTTAAGTCAATGAAGTCAGTTAAATATGAAATAAATAAATAGTTAAATAAATATGTTTTTTAAAGTGACAACCCTACTCCTAACGATGGTTTTCCTAAGCGCCGCAGGTTATTTTTTATTAATGTATATAACAGTAAACAAACATTCATTCGTTATAATAAATGTTTCTTTGTGACACACGTTATATTTTTAAAATTTTCTTGTATATGTTTTGTCCTTTAAAACGTTGAAACTCGGCCTCTCATTCGAGGACCCGAGGTTCGAATCCTAGGCACGCACTACTGATTTTCTAAAAAATATGTGCGTATTATAAATTAATTATCACTGCTTTACGGTGAAGGAAAACATCGTTAGGAAACCCTACCTAAACAATGAGAGTTCACTAATAAAAGAGTTGTTTGAAGATGTTTGAAGTCTACCAATTCGCACTTGGCCAGCGCGGTGGATTATGACCTAAACCTCTCTCATTCTGAGAGAAGACCCGTGTCCAGCAGTGGGACAATAATGGGTTGTCGATGAATAAAATGCTTTTTCATGCCACTCTTCCCCTACTGCATTGTACCCACAGTATCAAATATTGGAATCATTTAAGGCATTTTAATATTATTTTGTGTTTATTTAATAAAGTACTTACTAAAGGTGCATGCTCACTTGATGGCAAATGATCGCAGCCGTCTTGTACTGTTACTGATAGGATTGTAGTTCTACTGAGCTACATAAGCTTTGCTTTACAGGCTGGTACATGTACCACATATAAAAGGCACATATATATCGCTGTTACATATATATAGTACATATATTTGCTACATGAAGCTGGAATACCTCGCCTTTTCTAACCCTTCAAAGCACAAAACGGTAGCGTGCAACATTTTTGCTAAAATAATGAAAGAAAAAAGAAGGAAAGAAAAAGTGATTGCGTCGGTATCCATTTTTATGAGAATCCGGAAAGTCCCGATAATCATGCGTCAGCCGTGTGTGAGGACCTAACCCAGCATGTGAGATATAATAAGTTAATAACAGTATTGTATGACTAATATTTTGGAATCGATGTAAATTATCACATTCATAACTGTACATTGTAGAAATCAATCTGTTGCCACCACGGACGTTGACATTTTCGCACTTTTATGATTCATCCATATATATAATAAAATGAAATTTTGCGCGTTTTTACATTGCATATATTTGCAAAAACATTTGAAGGATAGATAATACAAATCTCTACATTATTTCGAGTTTTTGTCGGTGAAAGTACTGCATTTATTATAATTTAATTCGTCAACTGTAACAAAATTTACTAAAAATTTAAGTTCAGTTACATTTTTTAAGCACGTGTGATACCGCGGGCGACAATTAGTATATTGAAAGCTGAATAGTAAAGAGCTTTTATGACTAATCGAACTATGACTTGTCTTAATTTCATTAATTAGTAGAGGAGAAGTGCTAATGCATTTGCATATATTACTGCTAATTAATGTCTCTAAGATAATTCAGTGTGCAATCAACATAATGTCAGATTTTGATATGCCAAGAGTAATCAAGCAGATTTTTTATTTATATATAAAAAAATGTTTGTAACTATTAAATTGTATTATAAAATTAGTTGTACATGTATTCATCAATTACGTTACATTTTAAAACTTAATAGGTTTCTTTTCGTCAGAACATAATCCTTATGCTACCACTCGTAATTCTGACGATCGTCCGTCGCTGCCAATCTGCTCTTGAATGCACTGGACCGATTAAGATTAAATGATTAGTATTAATCTATACTAATATTATAAAGCTGAAGTGTTAGTTTGTTTCGTTGAACATGCTAATCTCAGGAACTATTGGTTTGAACTGAAAAAATATGTTTGTGTTGATAGTCCATTTATTGAGAAAGACTATATAACATCCCGGTATGTTTGTTTGTTTTTTCTTATGTTGTAGCGGGTGGAACTGTGGGGCACAGCTGGTGTATTAATAATTGTAATTACCCTTCTGACTCAGTAGAGAAAAAATAATCCTCTAATAATAATTGTCGTTTTCATATATATATAAACAAATAATTAGTTAGTGGAGATAAAACACATATTTAATAGGTGGTAGAACTAGTGTAGTTCAACCGGGGTAGTCCCACCGCCACACCTATTTCTAGCGTGAAGCAGTTCTTGCGTTTCGGTGGAAGGGAGTGGTTCTGGCTCACTTATATATGAGACGACCATCTTAGTCCTCGGGAGTAGCAAAGCATCTTTGATCGACTTCAGATAGAACCCCTGTTCTATATGAAGTTGCTTACAGATGTCCATGTAAGTACTTACCATCAGGTGGACCGCATTCTCGTTTGTTACTTCAGTATGATTAATCAAAAATAAATTCCAATATATCGACTGTACAAGTGGTTTCCAACAGCGATGATTTCAGGTTGACTCAAAGTTAAAAGCTCTAAAAATTTAATTGTTGTTTTAAGAATTTAACCCTTTATATGCCACTCCCAGTCGCATTTGGCCGGTTTTATTTCTTTGTGCACATTTAGAAATACACCTAGAATATTTAGCGTAATAATTTTTTACTTTCATATATTGCTCACTTCCTCAGTTAAAACGTATTTGAATGCATTAAAAACAGTCTAAACTTATATTGTGCCAAAGATGTATAAAATGCATTACGTGCGCAACTGCATTCATAAGCACACATTTTTGAAGTAAAACTTCTTTATCGACGTATTCTCTGTTACGCGTCACATTTTTCTGTTACGCGCCATATTTATCTTGATGAAAACTGCACAAACGCTTAAGTATTTATTTTTGTCATTCCACTAGGGTTCGATACCCCGATCTGACGAATAATATGCAAGTTCAGTCCGTAAGTATTTTCTCCACAACGTAAAGCACAAAGACGAATACACAAGCACCCAGACTCAGAACAGAAATCTAAACTTAGTTTCAGAATTCTGTCTGGCCGGGGATCGAACCCGGGACCCACTGCGTGTCAGACCGGTATGGTGACCGCTCCGCCACGCGAGTGTTTGTGGTCATATAATTTTAGAAAACTCAGTGGGATTCGAACCTCGGATCCTCGATCGAGAGGCCAAGTATCAACAATTAGGCCCAGACATATTTTATTACTAGAAATATTTTATGTTTACTATTATTTAGTTTCATTTCTGCCGTGTGTGAATTGCACACACAGACTTTTTATTATCATTTGTTTTCGAGTGTTCTGACCAACCCCAACAACCCCTCATTCGTTTTTATAAACGAGACGAGCTAAAACTAAACACTTATGAATCATGAGCGTTATAACATTATGAATGAACAAAGCTTATCGCACTCCGTAATCGAATCCGAGACCTCGGAGCAAATTGCTTTGCGCCAGAGATCAATGAAAAAGCTTATACAAGCCCATTACAATATATTTTGTAATTTTATAACACTAAATACGAATCCAACATAGCTTATAAATAAATAATGATAACGCAGCTTATGTCTATGGTTAGTGGGTTTTAACAGATGTAAAAGCTGGTAATACTTAGTAAGGATGAAAGGTCAAGTCATGTATTTACGACCAAAGAAACCAGAGATAGAAGACGAAATATAGCTTACTAATGCAGCGATTATGAGAAAAAGGTAGATTCTCTCCTTCTAAGCCAGCGATACATTGTGGACTTTTCGGGTGTTGCAAATGTTCAAAGGCGACGGTGACTGCTTTGAAAATAGTAATTTTTACGAAACTGAAGTAGGAAAAGAGAATGTTGTCTATCTACTTAATGATAAGTGGTCAATACCACCCATAGACATCTTTAAGCGACACCAAATGGATAAGGCTTTTCAAGAAAAAAAAAAACATTCGAACCTTTTGAAGTCACATTAATCTGTTCCCCTTACTTTCGTAATAGTTATTTATGGTCCGTTTAACTCAAACATGCTCCTAATTTAAATATAATTAAAAATATCGCACACAAATAAAATTGTAAAACACCAACTCATTTATTTTTGTTCCTTCGCTCACTTATCGCCTAATTTGTTGTTTTTTTTAGAGGTTTTAATGTCCGCAACCTTTGGAAAGGGTTGGAAAAAAAAATTAAAAAGTGTTTTTTCGCAATTACTCGAAAACGGTAAAAAATAGACAAAAAAGTTGCTATAAAAATTTGGAGAGCTTAATATTTTACATAAAAAAAGGTTCAATGAGTTTTTTTTCCTCCGATCAAAATAAACTGAGTTAAGGAGGGTTTAAGTTCAAGGGATGAAAAAAAACCTTATTTGACTGGACTAAATAATACATACTGCAGTCGTATTCATATAAGATTGTCTATGGTATGTCTACTAGATTGTGTTTCGATCACAGCACTATTAAATTGCGTTAACTTGCAACATAATACGCTGAAAGGGTTCGGCAAAGATAACGATCTCATTCAGCCGACATTAGGGGGCGACGGGTAATGAAAGTGTGAGAGCTATTACACGAATAACTTTTCAAAACATAATTGTAGTTTTCTGCTGCATTTTTTTATGTTTCTGTGTAGCTTATCAGAAATCAGTGTTCGTCGTAATAGTTTCGTAAATTATTTGAATTTCGAACTTATTTGACAGTATGACGGGTGCTTTTTATCCAGATTAAATTTTGTTAATTGATGAAAAAACAAAAGTAACATATGAATTTTAAATTCCTCTTACTGATAATTGTACGTGTGATGGTAGAATTATTGACTTTTATTACCTGCCTTTTAGTAAATAAGAGATTTATTTGTATGCAACATTTACCTTAGAATTTGCCTTAGCTATGACCCATTTCAAAATGCAACCATGTTAAATTAGATTATCAAGTTTTTTTTTAGTTGGTGAATAAATATATACTGATTAATATTTCAAATTAATAATAGAGCTAAAGATTAATGTTAGCAATAGTGTATTCCGTTGTTTTTGCTTGATTAAAGGCTGAAAATAGAAATTTTAAGGTATAAAATTATTTAATTCAATTAAGTTAGTAATTACAAAATCATGATTCTATACTAGATACTATATTTTTAGTAATTATTTAAAATTATATATTTTTATCATTCTACCAACTCAGTCCAGAGACAGCTTTATAATATTTAGGCCCAAATAATAAAAATTATAGTCTTTAAAGTCTTTAAATGAAATCACATAAAACATTTATTAAAGGAAGGCGTTCATAAACTTGTAGTTTAATGAAGAAAACATTAAACATAATTATAATATATAAAATTGTTTACAATACATAGAGTTCTTTTATTTTAGCATGTTAGCTAATGTAGCTAGCTAATGAATATTTGTGTAGAGGCAGTTTAAGTTGTAATGCACACTAGTTAATAAATCTGCCTGACGTGTAATTATAACTCTACTCCATTTTACTTAGCTCTATGTTATGTTGGTAGAGTAATAATTACTTTTACGGCCATATATTTACATATTTTAATTGCAAACTTTATACTTCCTGTTTAAAGCTTTGTTTGTTAGCTCTACCACGACTCTGTCAGCCTTAATTAGACATTATCATTTGAACACATACATGCTGTTTAATGTTCGTATGAAGAGACAGCAGTATCGAGGTCTAAAGTGATTGGGTCGATTCTCGTAAGGAAAAAATATTTCAACATAATTTTGGATAGTAGAACATCTTAGTCCTTACTAGTTCCAACGTATCTGTTATTGACTACAGACAGAACTGCTGGTCTTTGTGGAGTTGTTTACAGATGTCCATAGGCGGCAGTGACCACTTATCTTACTCTTTCTTTTCTAACTTACTTGTCAGGAGTAGCAATGCAATGCAAGGCCTTCAGTAATATTATGGGTTGTGTATAAACATCTTTAAGTGGCAGTATTCACGTTCCATCAGGTAGACTATATGTTTGTTTGATATTTCTACGTTATATAGCAAAATATATCTAGGGTAGGTAATCTTGGTTGGCAATTATCGAGCAATTACATATATGAGATTTTTTTTCAAATATTCCTAGTGTAAGACGGTTGCGCGCCCTGGAACTACAGTGGGCACTTATGCACCATGTCCGTACAGAATGAACGTGAAATGTGACTAAATTAATTTAAAAAATAATTGATGAAGTACTAATTAAAAACATGTAATAAATTTAAACAGTAATAAATATTTTTATCACGTAATTACAACTAGACTATGTATGTAGTCTAGTTCAAATGACTACTTGTTTAGTTCAAAATAACTATACCTAATCAAAAATGTTTGATAATTAATTATTTGAAGGTCTAATTATAACGTCACTTTAAAATTATATTTCCCTAAATCATAAAGTTATCAACATTATATTTTTTAAATCTTCAAAGGAAGCTCATATAATTAAAATAATTGGTACTGCATTAACTTAAATGCTAAAAACGATACATCTTGCATTTGTTATAAAATGACAATTTATAAAGGTTTTTGCAGTTTCACATTTTTGTTACCTTGGAACTTCATAGCCATCAAATCGTAAAAAATCGCATTGTTTTGACGCGGCGACGGGTGACCATATCCTACGTTAAACAAGCGCACATAACGAGTGTGTTAACCTATGTTAAACTTGTCTCGAGAAAATCACGGACATTTTCATTCATGATTTACTAAAAATAACTTAATAACTTCTCACGGGTATTTAGCAATCACTTTTACTGGTAAAAACTCACCGTATGAGGTTCTGCATCGCTGGCTGGTTGCGGCTGGCGGCAAAAAATAAAAATCGAAGTTCACTTTTTAAAATTGAATTTCGAATACGAGAATACTCGCGTTTCGCGGGCGCGTGCGTTCTGCACGAAGGTTGCGTCGTTTCTGGCCGGTCGGGAGCCGGCCGCCTGCTCTTGAACTTGCTATTCCGACTAGACAGCAGGTTGCAATGCACACTACTGCATTTTTTGAACTATTGATGCCTCCATCGCCTCCAATTATCAATTACTTTATGAACGTAGACAGATGAACCAGAATCAATGTTAATACCAAGGAGTATAAATGCGATACAAATTTCTTCCATCCACGAAGTTTAATTGAATAATCCACAAATTTTATTACCCATGACATGCCTCGTTATTTCATATTTTACACTAATTTCATCAAAATATTATACAAAGCAGATTTGGTTAAATTTAAAGAGCAATGAAAAGCTTACTGTACAGCTCATCGTCCAAAAAACGTAGAATAATCCCGTACGTTAATTGGAACCCAGTCGTCAGAAAGAATAATTCTTCAGACGAATAAATAATTATCGTTCACTAAAGTACGTAAAAATCGTAGAAGTGTCACGTACTATCGTTGGATCACTGTTGTCACGCGAAAAGTTAATATTCAGAACTGTGTTATTATAGTAGGTACATGATCAGTATGAGAATGTCAAATTTATAAGAGTTACGTTGGTTCGTCGGTACTTAAATCTCCGAAATAAACAAACTAATCCTTCAGAAGAGTAAATGAAGAGTATGGAAAAATATTGAAGAGTCAGAGTCGGAGCGTATTCCTTCGGAACACTTTTATTATCGTACATTAAGAGTATGGGAATGTAAAGTGTGGAAGGGTCACGAAAATTCGTACCGACGAAATTTTTTCTATTGTTAGATTACTTCATTTTTTTGGACATCTGAGTCGGTAGACTTAAAAATCAAAATTAATCCTAAACAGAGAGAAGGGTAGTTATAATCGTACATTAAAAGTATGGAAAAATGTAGTAAATAGTGATGTATTTAGTATTACCTTTTTTTTTCAGGTAATAAAGTATAATATATTGACTACAAAAAGTAGAAAAATAAAAGTGTGTAGTTTAAAACAGACGGCGAAGAAAAAATGAAGATAATCTTTGATACCTATGTCTGTAATTTTAAAAGCAAAAAAACGCTCACCAGTAAGGTGGCTATAGCTACTTAGTAGAATTGTACTTATTCGAGTACAATATTTCACGAAGATTATGTTATTATATTAGTTCACGAAGAAATGCTTACGACCACCCAGAGACAAATATATGATAAGACCAGAAGGTGGTAGAACTCTTTGTGGTTCGACTCCGGAAGCACCACTGCCACACCTATTTCTGCTCAATAACAACAATGTTATGCGCTGTTGTGTTCTGGTCTGAAGGGTGTGGTGAGGGAGACATACTTTTCCGAGGCATTCCATCTTAGTCCTTAGGGGTAGCAACGCATCTATGGCTAACCTTAGGTGAGGATGAGGGTTGATTACAGATGTCCATGGACGGCAGTAGCCACGTACCATCAGGTAGGCTGCATGCTCATTTGCTACTTCCATACTATAGAAAAATCCTAAAATAAATTATTTTTGCATACTTTATATTTCTAAGTAAGTACAATAACCCCAAATAAAGTACAATACTTTATTATATAAAGTACGGGTGTCAACCCTAGCTACATGCGTTCGGCGACGCTCAGTAGAACAATTTAGTGACGGAATGACTATAGCTTTCAGACCAATTAATTAAAAAGCGCTAATTAGTGCATTAGACAGAATTGGACGCGGATTTAGGAATACAATGGCTTTATCTATTGAAGTTTATTTGTTTTTCTAGATTCAAAGCAACTGCAGTGGCGTCTGGAAAAATATAATTAAAAGTAGAGATCTTTATAGTTCAGTTGTGATGACACCAGTGCTACAATATTTACCTTTTATTGGAGTATTTACGATGTTTAGGTTTGAACGAAAGTTATTATTTACAGGAAATGTGATTCATAAGTGATTTCTCTTTTTTTATACT
The DNA here is from genome assembly GCA_002930495.1 of Cecropterus lyciades. Lineage (NCBI taxonomy): Eukaryota > Metazoa > Arthropoda > Insecta > Lepidoptera > Hesperiidae > Cecropterus > Cecropterus lyciades. The sequence goes on along the minus strand of MOOZ01000021.1, from coordinate 809,304 downwards.
TAATAATTTCACCGATTTCCAAATCATGTCTTGAAACCGTAATCTATACTAGTATATAAAAATGAGATAGTGTGTGTCTGTATGTCTGTTTGTTACTTAATCACTCAAGAACCTTTGTTCAATAGGCTACTTTTCATTTCGATATTTTGCACTATTTAAGGGGTTACATCTAGTAGTAAATAAACTATTTGTAATATGATTTTATTTTATGCCTTTCATGGTGTTTATTTGCAATTAAAAATCGAACTTAATAATATAAAATAGACATTTGCGCCAATGCGCCATCGCACTGCTATTCAATCAATTAAAACTGCAAATTAATTGATGCTATGGTCTGCAGTAGACGCTAACTAATATCCTTTAAACATTTTTTGTTCATTTCTACGGCTTAATGTACACAGATATTTATATGTATCAGTTCATACAATACAAAGTTCATACAATGGTTATTGATGCTTTTTTATCAGATTGAAGTAGAAAACGAGCATACTTGATAGTAGATGGTTACTGCCGCCCATGGAAATCTATAAGCAATCTCATATAGAACTTGGTATATAATATACTATACATTCAGTATTGATTTCTTTTTTTTATGTTCATTAATTATGTTAAGAAAGGCAGACGTTATCACGAGTAATTGTAAAATTATATTTTATTGTACAGTTTTATTGTTGAAATTTCTTCACTAATTGCACTTTCTAGATATCTAGATTACTCCGGAATGCAAATAAATTATTGTTGCATAAATCTGTAAAGTAAATAAAATGGAGGAGATTTAAATCATGCACCCAAGCATGATCTGTCGGTTTTTAAATCTTTGCGTAAAGAGCTTTCTTTTTTATTTTACTGCTAGACTCTGGTACCCATGGACCTATACATGGATGGAAGTTCTGGAAGTCCGGACTGGTGGCGTAGCGTAGGTTCGTGCCGCACAGGACTGAAGTTGAATTCGTCGCCACCCAAAATTTGACAACCAAAAAGAAAAGTCGCCGATTCTAAACATTCTGCCTTAATGTCCCATCTGGGGGAGCAGTTCTAGTTTCAAAGTTCTTCCCACAGAAAATACTGGTTATATACTAAGTACAATAAGATGTTGCCGCTCCCCAAGACGTGTCGCCCGAAGTCACAGGAGGATTTTTTTTGTCGACATAAACATGTATTTATTTCAGACCAGCTCCCCTCTCCTCCTAGTATGGGTAAATTATAGGCGTGATGTTATGTTTATTAATTTAATGAAATGATATTTCTTTAATTACATTGAAAATATTTGTAAAAATCGCGATTAATCGAAAATCGATCTTTTAATGCTCGATTAAATCGAGAATCTATTCAAGACTTCTATTTGAATGAAATCGGAAATCGTTTTTTTTTTTTCAAGAGAATTGACATGCCTAAAGGTGATGGACAGACGTATGGGTTCTGCGCCAACCAGTGTCAGATATTCGTAGCCGACTTTAAGGCCTCCGAAAAATGTAAACGTCTGCTATCATATTATTGTACACGCGAACTAATAATTATCTACACTGAATCATGAAAGGGTATAAAAGTGCTACCTTTATACTGGCGGTCAATCATCTAGCTTTGATAAGTTCCAGTCTATACAAAAGAGATCTATGCATAAGAATCTACTGGGACAAATATGAAAATAGCTTATAATATTTTATGGTTAAAATATATATATAAAACTAGCTGAGCTCGCGGTTTCACTCGCGTTAAAAAGAAATGTAACGTGACATACATAAACATTATGCATGCATCAGAAGCTCTCATTAAAAAAAAACCCCGATTTTGAAACATTCTTCATTGCTGCTCCGCTCCTGTTGGTCTTAGCGTGAT
>MOOZ01000021.1:744769-765437 GCA_002930495.1 Cecropterus lyciades | reverse complement strand
GACGTCTCATTTAAATTAACCTCAGAGGCAAAAAAGAGGTCGCTATATGATTTGTGTGAGCTGAGTGACAATTTCTGAATGGCCCTTTATGAGCCCATGCTTTGCAAAAAGAATATAATGAATTAAAAAAAAGAAATAGATGATAGTAAAAACAATTAAGAAACCTTTATTGAAAGATGTAAAAATTAAGAAGCAGCATTATTTTAGGCGAAAACATTTCTGTTGGTAGTTAAACTTAATAACGCAAATAAAACGTACGCCCGTTATCTGCTTATCAATTTTAGCGAGATTTATGAGATTTATCAATGCAAAAATAGTTTCCTGTTGAAATACACTCAGGTGTAAGTTAGAAAACAATACGTAGGAAAAACATCGAATTTAATTCATTACTAAGGTGATAAGTTGGTATTTCATAATTTGCACTATTAGTAATAAAAAAAATCGCTTTATTAAAATATATTTCTTTATATATTTATTGCACCTTTATAATATAAAATCAAAATAGGGCAAACTTAACGCCAGATGGCTTTCTCTACCAGTCAACCCTGGGTGGCTGGAAAATTTGCGGCAGGTGATATTTTAAATATGAACAATGACAATATAAAATATATACATACAATATGTGTATTGTATGTATATATTTTACTATACACAAAATAAATCTATAACAAATACATATTATATAAAAATGAAGTAACAGATGATTAAGAGACAATAGCAGTGTTCAGATAATGCTCTCGGATAAGCTTTTGAAACACGACCTTACTGGGTGCTTTCCCGATTTATTTTTAATGACTTGTTTGTAGCCACTTATCAAGTGAAGTGTATGCATGTTTCCTACCGCAATCTTAGAAAATATAACAAAATAAAGAAATATATTAAAGATACTTGCCTAAGAGTAAACAATATAGCCTTAGCCTTAAAGTATTCAACGCTTTATCTAGCATACGCCTCACATGGAGTACATTTAGTGCACTCTAATTGTTCTCATTGCGGTCATTTGATAGTGGAGTTATACAATTTGTCTTTTACTCAATCGGAGAATATCAGTTTCTCTTGTTATCTTAAGTCATAACAAACGGGTCGAGCTGATAATACTTAAAAAAAATTAAAAACCTTAGTATGTTATCTATTTTAATTCTAATATAAATATACTTTGTCTCATATTAGACATTACAAGGACGATTACATTCACACAAATATTTATCTTTATTAACACTTCAAGTTAATTATATTATTATAATTATCGCGTCGTTTGATAGCGTCTGAGTATCAATCAATCAGTTGAACAATCAAGAATTAAATAATCAGGGAATTAAATTTACCGTGTGTAGACGATTTTAGAAGGGCTTATGATATGGATTTTATAATGCAGTGGTATTCAAACTTATTTCGACTACTGCTCACATTGAAACAGGTTTTTCGTACCTCTCAAATTTAAAAAAAGGAAATTTAGACAGGCCAACAGGAATAAGAATATCAATAAATTAGTATAAGTAAGTATAAGAAAAGTTTTGAAGGTACAGTATATTTTAAAATATTAAAAAAACACGAATCAGTCATCCACCTCTAATCTGTTTCAGCGCCTTTCAATTTCCTCCGGGCCTTTGAGCCCCCCCTCGTGGTTCTCCAGAGAAATGTGCGTTATTGCCCACTTTGAGAAAGACTGTTATAGCGGGACAAACGAGGAAAATATATTTGGTCTGATCACAAAAATAATAAGAGGAAAATATATTTAAAAAATATTTAGTACACGGAAAATTATATGATTTTAACTTATAGTGAACGTTTGGAAACATTATTATTGAATATTCATGGAATTCTCATTTTGAATCATACGTACTCGTATTATGTATACATATATACTCGTTTCATTAAAAATGTTGGAAGAAAATTTTTCGACCTTTTGAACTCGCACAATTTTTTATTACGTTAGCGGGATACATACTGCCATTGTTAATTGGATTTTTTTTGACAAGTTATATATTTCACTCGTGTAACATAACCTCATAATAAAGTAAAACCCTGATATATAATTTTGTTTGAACAACTGTGGTTTATTGTATCTGCTCTTGCAAACATTAAGCATGTGAACGAATTAGGAGAGAGGTGCGGGGGCTTGGATTGTATGCGCTACCACAAATTGAATCGAGAAATCCGCTTTGTGTAGTACTCATTTTATTACTTAACCATTAGCATCTTGTACAATCTAGAAAGACATCTCAACAGCGTGTTTCAGAGTTATCTCACTAACGCCATCTAGTTTCGTTTTACAGAACTATCAATAACACAAGTTCATTGAATTGAACTTAAACATTGAACACATGTATAATTGAATAGCAAAAGGTAATTCAGTTATTCATTTCATTTAGGCATCTAAAGATTCAACATATGACTTTTATTCATATTACATTTTAAAAATTCTAACTTTTACCACCTTTACCACTATATTGTATTTTTCTGAGCTTGTTTAGTTTACAATGTAAAACTACTTTTCCCATTACACAATACACTTTGAATGATACCAAATCTGAGTTAAAAACTCCAATGTGGCTATGACCCACATAAAGAAAATGTTATTTGTATATATTTTTATTTGCAGCACTTCTATCGAAAACGAGTATTAGCGTGCCTGTTCACAAGAGATAACTGACATATTTTTAATATGTCGGGATGTGAGCTAAGCATTGGAGATATGGATGTGAATAAAGGAATGTTTCTATATGAAGGTATGTGAGAAGGATTGGAGCTACATATGAAACCCCGACAAGAACCCCGACCGTTGAAGCTACTGTATTTTAATAGCACATCTTACTCATTGAGTTTAGTTTGCTAGATCTTGAAAAAAAAGAGCACTTGAGTTATAAAAAGAAAATAAAATAAAGCAAGGATAAGTAATAAACGGATAAAACTTTAATAAATAAATGTTTTCATGATTATTAATTGTACTATGAATTTTAATTTGCACGCCTCTAATTGGTATATTACAGAGGAATTTTAATAACTATTACGTAATAACTATTGTACCTGTAATAATGCAATAAATGAATTATTATTATTATTATTATTAAATTCATTGATATTCAAATCGTCTAATACGAACCGTTTTGACCGAAAGAGTACTAAAAAGATCCACCAAGTTCAATGGACTTGTACTGGCTTGTATTACACTTGTCGTTGTTTTTGTTTCTTGTTTCAAACGACATACTCAAACCAGTCTTAGCATATTTTAATTTTTTTATCAGATTTAAGTAGCAAACTAGCATGCAGTCCACCTGATGGTGATTACTACCGCCCATGGGTACATGTAAGCAACGTCATATAGAACAGGGGTTCTATCTGAAGTCGATCCCAGATGCGTTGCTATTCCCGAGGACTGAGGCGGCCGCTTCAAATATGAGACCATGTGAGCTGGCAACCAAATCCTTCCAACGAAACGCAAAAACTGATTCACGTTTGAAATAGGTGGTACCTCTCCGGTCGAACTACACTGGGTCTACCACCTTTTACCATATTTATAGCAATTAAAGTAACATGCACTGTATAAACCAGTATGGCCCAACCGTTCCCGGTTCCATAGACACATTTATTTCTAACGTGTAGCACTTATTGCCTCTCGCCTCGTATTTATACGAGGCGACTATCTTAGTCTTCGGGAGTAGCATCGCATCTGTGATCGACTTCAGATAAACTACCTTGTTCTATAGCCCTGGGCGGTCTCTTACCATCAGATGGACTGCATGCTATTTGGTACTTACATGTTATAAAAAATACGGATATCGTCGCTTAAGTTCTAGCACCGCGTAAGTCATTTTTGGCGGAAATGACATTTTGAAAATCGTCGTCATTGGAATCGAAATACGCGACGTTTTGTCCAAACAAAATCAAGGTACGATACAAAAATATCTGTAAATTATGGAAAATTAAAAGTACAATATGGAACTTTAGTTGCGTCTATGTAAAATTAATCGGTTGTTGTCTCTCCAAAAAAAATACCAAAAATGACTTACGCGGTGATAGAACTTAAGCGAAGATATGTAGACATACTAGAGTGTTACTAGTACTAGAAGTATTATTTTTATCACTGACTTATAGTTATTCAACAATTTAACAAACGTTCAAAATACGTAACAAAGGCCTTATCAATAGAATTGAAAAAGCAGATGGCGGTAGAACTCTTTGTGGTTCGACTCCGGGAGCACCACCGCCACACCTATTTCTGCCTAATAACAGCAGTGCTATGCGCTACTGTGTTCTGGCCTGAAGGATGTGGTAAGATAAGTATACTTTTCGAGGCATTCCATCTTAGTCCTCAGGGGTAGCAACGCATCTGTGGCTAACCTTAGTTGAGACTTTGATCTTACCTAGGGTTGATTACAGATGTTCATGGGCGGCAGTAGCCACTTACCATCAGATGGCCTGCATGATCGTTTGCTACTTCCATAGTATAAAAAAACATAAAGCTTTATATCAACCATATTTACGATATAAAAAAAATATTAGCTTCTGGTAACGATACAAAACCTACTTATCACCATATTACTATCTGCGATCTTGGTATTATTCATTTAAGTCAATTACCTTACCTGTCTGGCCACGTGATAAGAATTCATATCCCAATCGAGCATACAACTTGATACGCAATTTACATCTCGTGTATCATATAGCTATCTATCTTACGTGTGAACGTTAAAACGACAATAAGCGTCAAGGTCAGACGCCATTGATAAATCAGTTTGGATATTCAAAGTGTATTTGTATATTTTCAGGTGAATAGGTAGCAATTATGATGCTTTCGCGAGGTAAGGATGTTTGCGTTATGTTTTGTTGCAAGATTTAACAGAGCCTGGGGAGAAATAATGTGTCGTGCAGTCAGTGTTGAATAGCACCACTCCCGGTCTTCCAATACGTTTAATGGAGGCGACTACGAGACAAAATTCAAGAGATTGGCGAAAGCATCTTCTTGTGTATCATTAATACCCCAGCGATCATCAATGATCTCACATTTCATTAATATATTCAAAAGAAATATTATAAGCAATCATCCATTGCAATTTTATTAGTATTGTTCTCAAGGATATGTCAAATGATATTAATAACAGGATTTGTTGAACAAGAATATTCGTGATAATTATCATTATGGATAGTAATTAAATCATTATTTCCATGTATCCTAGATAAGGCAGCATTATATTGATTCGGTACAAACGTAGGTTTAAATTTTCTATTTAAATTATTATACTGCATAAAGGAGCCAGATTATCCATTAGCCAGATAGATTCGTAATAAATATTATTTTTCAAATTATATGTCATGGCGCGTTGACATATTGCTGATTATCTGATGGGGCGTTTACATTAAGTCGTTCAAGGAATACGACGGCTACATAAGGTTTAGCCGAATTCGTATTCGCATTAGGCCTAACACAAAAAGTATCGCCCGCATTCATTGTAATTATTTTTACATTACGTCGTTAACTGCAAACAGGTTTGATTTGAATACGGCTACCGAATTGCCGTTAACATTGTTTGGTGACCGAATCAGCAGAAAGAAATAGAGGACTTCATCCCAATTGGTTTCGGACGCTAATTGGTTTGGGCAAGCGCACCATAGAATAGTACCAATAATATTATTATGCTTCATATTCAAATAATGTCATATAAAAAGTGATATCATTAATAGCTTGCTTTATTCTTTGTCTATGGGCAAATGGGATGAATCGAGGCACAACATCTCATAGCATCAGTCTATTTCGTTCGCAAATCAATAAAAACTTGTGAATGTATCAAAACTGTGGAGTAAAAAAAATCGAACACATGACATTCGCTCTTTGGCATTCAGCCATAGACATGTCACTCTATTTTTAACCATGCTTATCTATGCAAGCCCAGACGCACTTAATTGTAACAAATATAAACTCAAATGGAATCTTGTTAAAGACTATTTTCGTATATTTAGGTGTAGTGAAAGAAAAATTCTGCGTAGGAGTTCGAAGCTATATGCATTACGTTTGTTTATTGCGCCATTGAAAATAGTACTATCAAAAAAGATGAAATTACCGTATAGTTTTGATATTTTAAAGAAAAAAATAATTTTCTTTCGTTTGAAACTTCATCAACCATGTGACTGTATTTCTTCTTTCTTTTGCCGACTTACAGAATAAGAATGTTCTATAATAAACGACGTTTAATTTATAATGATATTTATTTCGTGCGCAAATTGAGCTCGCGATCATCTGAGACGCAGTACAGAAGCCCCAAGTTGACTATTGACCCTTCAATTCGACCTAGTGCGCCGCTCGAATAGCTGATTGATTAGTGGCCAAGATTATTTAACAGCGGAGCGACTTTGTGTTGCATTACAATGATATTACATTGTATATCTACATAAAAATAAATCGTCAATTAAAGTGCAAAATACGATTCGCAGTACATATTTTGGAGTTTGATTCAATGGCGTAGGTAACATCGTGAGTAGAATTATTGCAACTTAACTGTGTTTTCCTTTCAAATTAAAAATGTGCCTTTTTATTTTTTTTTACTAAGCTATAAATGATAAAAATTTAAATTGTAGTATGCCGACATTTCTTCGTCTTTTATAAAATCTAAAAAAATATAGTTATTTGGTACTGTTTTTGTGTAAATTTTGTTACTTGCGACACTTTGGTTCAATAAGCACAACTAAGCAAAACTTCTATAGAGTGATAGTATTTCATTTCAACAAAAACCTTTGCTGAACAAACTATCAACAGCCAATAAGAGACGCCAAAAAATCTATCAACGGCATCAACTTTCGTTTTCATCGCTTTCACGTCGAAAGTGCTAGTGTAGAATTCTTCGCAAGATAAGTCTCGTTGCCAACTTACCGGTGAGTTTCACACCGATGACCTTCGGGCACTTGAGCTCCCATGGAATGTCTGCCATCACGTCCACGGCATCCGCGCCACCGACACCTGTAACAATAAAAATATTTGTATAAAAAGGTCGTCGTCTTCAACCCATTACTGTCCCACTGCTGGGCACGGGTCTTCTCTCGGATTGAGAGAGTTGTTTTTAGGCCACAGTCTACCGCGCTGGCCAAGTGCGAATTGGTAGACTGCACACACGTTTGAGAACTGTTTTTTTTAGAGAACTCTTAGGTGTGCAGGTTTCCCCACGATTTTTCCTTCACCGTTAAGCAGTGATCATTAATTTCTAATTAAATAATGAGAAGGTAATAACAAACAATAATATTGCATTTTCTTCCTTTTGGCTATGAATTTGTTTTTAGCTATTAGTTACTATGCACTGATTGTTTATTCAAAAATTATATTCATTCAGGTTACTACTTCTTTCAGTGATAGCAGAGTGTGAGTGTTTATGGTTTAAATCTCAGGTCACGAAAATTACAATGTGGTATAATGAGTATGGTCCGACCGAGGAGGTACCACCGTCACAACTATGTCTACCGTGAAGCGGTTCTTGCGTTTGGGTATATGGTTAGCAGCCCACTTTGATGAGGTGATCATATTAGTCCTCGGGAGTAGCAACGCATCCGTGATTGACTTAATATAGAATCCCTGTTCTATATGCAGTTCATTTCAGATTTCCATGGTCAGCAGAGACCATTTACCATCAAACGGATCGTATGCTTTTTTAGGAGAATTAAGTACAACTTTTACTAATTAAGTAGTACTTTTACGTGCACACAAGTATTCACACACGTTATTTTGCATAGTTAGATTTATTTTCAGGTCACTGCCTGAGTTTCTTTTAACAACGAGTCAAGTTAAAGATAGAGTGATGTGTTGTTTATATTTGTTTACACAAATATATAAGGTGTACGGAGGTATTGCGAAAACTAAAACGTAATGTAAACAACTATTTAAGATAATTTACGTCAACAGTAAAAAAATAATTATTGTAATCTATCATTAATCATTCGTTCCAACCAGATAGAAATAGGCACTCGTAAAAGCGAACAACCATTTATTACGAAAAAAATTAAACTGCTCAAGAATGCCTTTGCAAAAGGAAACTAATTATCGTTTTTGTACATTTTTATGCAGATTGAAGTAACAAACGAGCATGCAGTCTATCTGATGGAAAGTGGTCACAGCCGCCCATGGACATTTGTAATCAAACCCCAGATAAGATCAGTCTGACTTGAGGTTAGGCACAGGTGCATTGCTACACCTGAGGGTTAAGTTGGCATGCCTTGGATACGTATGTCTCCCTTACCACATCCTTCAGACCAGAACACAACAGCGCATAAGACTACTATTATTAGGCAGAAATAGGTGTGACGGTCGTTCCTTCGGAGTCGTACCACAAAGAATTCTACCACCTTTAAATCACATTCCGGATGCGAGAGTTCTGACGCAGTCATGCGATGAAATATTGCAGCAAAAGTTCACTGGTTACTTACAATTTTGATAACAATTGCGTACTTTAATAAAACAAAGATAACAAAAAGTTATAAAGATAAACTTATTACTTTGTGCACTGATTATTGACGCAAGAAATGTAGCAAGTTTATTATTTAAAAATACACACGCTTTCTACACTAGAAAATCCTAGTGTGTGGCTATGACACATTACGATTTTCTCCTGTGTCGTGGGTGCCATGGACACACAAAGACGAATACACAAACACCCAGACCCAGAACAGAAACCTAACCTCATCATTCAGATTTCTGTCTGNNNNATCATTCAGATTTCTGTCTGGCCGGAGATCGAACCCGGGACCCACTGCGTGTCAGACCGGAATGGTGACCGCTCCGCCACGCGGGTCGCAAAATATAGTGATAATTGAAAGGCATAGTACTATTATATGATAATTTATGTGAATCTTATAAGCAAGCATACAAAAAGCTAATTAGATTTTTTGCATTAATGTTTGGTATATATTATTTTTGATGCAATATACATAAATATCGGCCTTTTGAAGTCCTTCCTGTACCTCCCACAATGAGGATTTTTGTCAAAACAGAATTTGAGATGAAATCTGGAATACTTATATAAATCAGATGTCAATATTAATAATATACTATTAATAAAATTATTCTAATTACAATATGATTGACCAAGGATGCAGGCCATAATAATTTTTCAACTAAAAAAAACATAATGTTTAGGCATGTTTGATAATTTTAGTAAGAAACATGTTATGTTTTAATACACTAGTTAAACAGTAGCTTCTTCAAATCTTATTTTATTATGAACTTCATTTTTTAGTCATATTTTTTTATATTTGAGCTGTGTCAAGTTTCGGTATGACATGTCTAAATGTATAAAGACTGTATGATAAATTGGTGGCAAAAACACGTGGGTCTTACCAATGCAAAGTCCACCAAGACCACCTCCGTTGGGCGTGTGGGAGTCTGTTCCGATCATGAGCAGGCCGGGGAAAGCGTAGTTCTCCAGAATGATCTGATGGATGATACCGGAGCCTGGCTTCCAGAAGCCTACGCCGTATTTCGCGCCCGCTGTTTCCAGGAATTTGTACACCTCTTTGTTTAGATCCTGTGGGATAAAAGTGGATTATTGAACGATGAGCAACTTCGTGGTTTTCTTACCCATTTCAGTGTGTAAAAGAGTCTACAATATAATGAAGTACCTGGTGAAAGAAAATAAACAGCTTTCATTGAATTTAAAAAACATTATCCCTGTATTTCTGATTTGGAACTATATTATTAACAGTACATTTCCCTAATAATCGAATTAGTGCAGTATGTTGGGAAACTTTAAATGAGAAATTCTAAAAATTGAAATACCCACATTAAAAGTTATATACAACCTTCAAGACTTTTAGCATCACAACAATCGCACAATCAGGAATACATTCAACTGTAATAAATTATCTTAACAGATTTTACAAACCTTAGCCCTAGCCAAGTCCTTATCACCACCAATCTGCGCTTCGATCAAATGGTCACAATGGATGGTGGAAGGCACAGCTACTTTCGGCAGGCCGGAGGAGATGAACTGCAACATGGCCATCTGGGCGGTGGCGTCCTGCATGGCTACGCGGTCGGGTCTCAGCCGAAGGTAACTTGTACCGCGTTCAATTTCCTATTCAAACAAGGGATAGTAAGAAATGGAAAAGAGTAGAAAAGAAATTAGAATATTTTGAAGGTGGTAGAACCCTTGGTGGTTTGACTATTGAGACACCACCATGACATCTATTTGTGGCTAATAACAGCAGTATTAAGTGCTGTTGTGTTTTTGTCTGAAGGGTGTGGTGAAGGAGACATACATATCAGAGGCGAAACAACTTCGTGCTCAGGGGTAGCCATGAATCTGTGGCCAACCTAATACAAGACTGGTCTTATCTGACGTTAATTACGGATGTTCATGAGCAGCAGTCGCCGCATACCGAAGATGGACTGCATGCTCATTTACTATTTCAATCTGTTAAAAAATAGTATCCCATCTTCCTTTGAAAAAGATATGAACAGTATTCAAGAACACTTGATGTATATCTCCTTTAATATATTTGACCATGACATAATAGTTAGAACATTTTTGCATACTGGTAATTGAATATGCAACATGAGACAAATAGTAAGACAAGTAGAATATTAATGTCTTTTAGCAATAAGTATTAATAATTTTAGCATTAAGCATTACACGTTTATAGTTACACTGACGGATCCAAGGTGGTAAGGAGCTCAAGAGCCTTGTCTAAAAGAAAGTTCTTAAGTCCATCTAGCATCCTTCCAACGGATGGCAAAGTTCAGAAATAGGAAGACGCAACATCTCCCCTGAATCTAAAGAATGCTTTTTTAGCATCAATTAAATGTCAATCCATCCATAGCATTAAATAATGTACATTAAATGGATCTCTCAATATGTACATAGTATTTTATATATCATACCATACATTAAGTATTAAAAAAAAATGCATCAAGCAAAATTATCAGAGTATTTGAAAAAAATTTTCATTGATTGGGTAATAAATTACCCTAAATTATTTTTTTCTCTAAATCTTATGTATATCATACATTATACCATAATTTTTTTGTAATATTAACATCATTTCAGATGCATTCTAGCCCCATTATACTCGTAGTAACATATTAGCTTCATATAATCATAATTAATGCTGTTATCAGCATTTATGTGTCTATTAACTCTAGTATATTAACCTCTCACACATGTAAAGAAATGCAGTCAGTGAATACTTAGTCATATATTTCAGAGAAGAAAGTAATACCACTGTGCATATTTTTTTAAGTGATCATTAAATAGGCCAAATCAGTTAATAAGGAACATTTTCGTTTCTATTGTTTGGTAAGTATAAATAAAAAAAAATTGTGTTATGTATAAAAAAAATAATTATAAATTAATTTCGACTTCCGATTAAATTACCTTTACATGTCAGAGAATTCTTTAGTTTCTCAACTAACATAATTTTTTGTCTGATAGATATGACTGGCTTTTAGTTTTATCATTTTGAAAATCCTCAAAAATCCCTTATGTAATGTAATCACTGCTACCAGATTTAAAACATGTATATTGTCAGGGAAAATAATTCTTGATGTCATCAAAATTGCACTGTACTTTTTTTACAAAAAATATATTATCATTATTAGATAACACTATTTTTTTCTTTTTGTTTCTTTTAATTCAATAATGCAAAATGTAAGACATTTAGACAGAACATTCTAGGTATAATCCGCATTATCAGGATACATTATATTATATCTTAACATTTATTTACAGGTTAGCTCATCATATTCATGAAACTCTTTATAAAAAATAATGAATCAAACACGATTTTAAATCTTATATTTTCTACTTTTCACAATAAGCACTATTTGTCCAATACTAAATATAATGAAATGTTTTTTATTGGACAAAAATATTTTTGTTTCATAAATATAGTAAATCCATTGATTGATCAGTTCCTTAATAAGATCTAGGGCATCGGCATTAGTCTCTGACAGAATCTATTCACAAGTAAAATTTCAGAACGTAACATTAATTTTTTGAATTTGCTCATAAATAACAAAGCTTATTTTTAAAATTCACACGGATCAGATAGTCTTTACATAATAATAAATTTATTTTCAATTTTTCCATCGGTACTTATATTATATCACTTTTGGTAATGTAAACAATGGAAAACATGTAACCTTGAGCTATGAAATAAATATTTCAGATGTTTACTTATTTCCTTAGCACATAATCTACTTCGGTAATCCAATACTTTTCTCACATAATAGTCACTTTTATTCATTTTCTCTTTATATTAAATGACATCTATTATAACTGGCATGACAAAAAACAGTGTAACAGTACTTATAGTATATAAAAAAAATTGAATGAAAGTATGTATTATTTTTGGTCAGCTAAATTATATGAGGAATAATTATTACTAACCTGTCCTTTTGGGTCATCCAGATGGGAGTAGAGCACCTTTTCAGACAAGGTCATGTCACGACCTAACCTTTTCTTCACTACCTCCAAAGTTTTTGTCAACTTGTCGTAGGGCAATGGGACCTTGTCGAACCTCGACATGGCGACCTAAAACACGCCATAGCACCATAAAACACGATATTCAGACCACCGAACGACATTTTCAACTTTGCACCGATTACATAACAATGAACATAACATCACTGAAAACACTTTTTATAGCACTTTTTAAGGTGTTCACGAGTACCTGGGCCGCTGCCGCGCTGAGGGGAGACACGCTGAAGCATCTTTGCTGGATCTCCAAAAGGACAGCCCTTGTCCTGCCACCCTGAAACAAAAGAGTCCCTTTCAGTGACACCATCGGATTTATTTGTACGACAACCGGATTTAAGCGGTACACGCGTAGTAAATAAGATCCTGTTAATAGCACGGATAACCCGAGTCGACCTTTACGTAGTTAATTTTACGTGCTGTGACCCTATTCATTCATATAATCATTAACGTAATTTCGTAGACCGATAACGCCGTAAACAAAAACATTGAATATAAATCAAATTCGCAGTAAGTAGAGCTTCGCTAATTATTTAATAACACGTGGAATTTAATATAAAATACGTAATGAAACTTACCTGGCCATGCAAAACTCTCATACAGTGTGCCATGGTTGCGGACAGACGTATATCAGGCAAAATTTATTAATGAATGCTGATAATTAATCAAATTTAGGCAACATGGATTACTGGAAATTTCGGCCCCTATTTGCAAAGCAGTAATTTCTTTAAATAAAAATTCTTATCACGCTCCGCACACCGCCTCAGCGGAATAATTTTGGCAGATTGATTTGGCAGATTTGGCACTTCGGTCGGTGCCTTGGCTTTTTGGCACTTATCTCGCCTTTTATTGCCAGATTGCATATATATACCAAACTAAGTTGGAGATTTCTGTTACCTAAAATAAATTATATTTGTGATATAAAATAAGTAAGTATAACAGCTCACATTCCACACAATTGACAAAACAGTTAAAACTTTAAAAATCTAAATATATCAAGTAATTGACAAGTAATGACATATACATTGCATAATAAATTATAAAAAATCGTAAATATTTTAACAAATGTATCCTTAGAATAGAATTAGAGCTTTGATAATTTGGAAATATTTAATATCTTGAAATTTTTATCTAAATGTATAATTGATGGGAAAGCAAAATTTATATAGGTAAACATTATTAATCCGTCCAAAAACTAAATCTTAACTTTGAAACTTCAATGATGTTAAAATGATAACCAAATTAACATTGTTTGCTATTTTAAATTTTTACTACGAAATAACTTGATAATTTTTAATATTCGTTAATTTAAAAGCAATAATGTATTTTTTCATTATGTATTTGGAATCTAAATAAGATTCATTCCATTTTATTATATAATCTATAACTTTTATTGTCACTGTCATTGTCAATGTCAATTTGTGAAATGTAAATTATAATTTGTAATAAAATTAATTAATTATTTTACAAAACATTTCGATTTGTGCATTGTGCGATCTCTGTAGTAATTATTAATAAAATTAAAATTTATTAAAGTTCACACTTCAGTGTCCGTAATATTAGTGTTAAGAGATTAAAACGGTCAACATGACCAATGCTACTATACAGGTACGCCCATTCGTTAGTAAATAAAAGTCTTCTTTATGTACAAAATATTATTTACTGAGTCATGTCCTTGTAAATTATATTTAAGAATATTTTTTTGATAAAATAATACGTCTTTTCCAAACATGATTTGTGTTTAGGTAATAAAACATTAACAACAAATCAGGACCATCCTATATTTCATTATACTTGTATTTGTTTAAATGTCTAACTGTCTGTATGTAACATCTTATATCTAACTATATATAAAAACTAAAATTTACGTAAAGATATCAGATATTTTAGAAATAAGGCATATTAACTGGATAATGTGTATGAAACTTAATGCATTTTAAGGTCGTAGAACCTTTTGTGGTTTAACACCGGTGACACGCCTACCACATGTTCTTCTTGATGAAGTAAGGGAGACAACTTAGTCCTCAGGGGTAGCAACACTTCTGTAATGCACTTCTGGTAAAACTTAAATCTTATCTGGGGTTGATTACAGATGTCCATGGGTCAAGAGTGGCCACCTACCATCAGGTGGACTGCATGCTCGTTTGGTACTTCTTATGTAAAAATAAAAGACTTGTAGCTCATACTCTTGTTGGAATTATAATCTCCATATTTTTTTAGGAGATAGAAGGCATAGATGACTACTGGGGACCAGCCTTCCGTTCCGTTTATGAAGGAGAGGGAGGTCATGAGGCGTTCGTGCAGCAACTTGATGAGAGAATCAAGCAGCATGATAAGGAGATTGAGAAACTGTGCAATTTCTTTTACCAGGTAATCTTAATCATGTTATAAATGATAAAGTTTGTAAGGATGGATGGATGAATCTTTGTTTCTCAATGTGAATAACACTGATGAGAATTGAATGTAATTTGACATACAGTAGTTTCTGACCTGGATACACATGTTTATATAATTTTTACTTTGGTAACGTGACCCAAGCAAACAAAATCGGGAAAAAACTTTACTAAAAAAGGGGAATGTTTGTGAGAATGGATGGATGTGTGTTTTCCATTCGTGAAAAAATGCTGATTGCTTTAGGATGAACTTTGATACACAGATAGTTTATTATCTGGATTAACACAAAGGTGACACTTTAGAGTGATAAATAGGATCCGAGAGCAGAGCAGCATGTAAAGCTAATTAATAAATTTTATTCTCTCTACCTGAATCTTGTACTCGTGTACCTGTGTTGTAGCTGCCATTAATATAATGGCTCTTGTCATCTTTTTTTTATCTTATAATAACTTTATATACTTAAGTAATAAATTATAAGTACTGCTTCAAAACATGTTTACATTTGTATGCAGTTTGCATTTCAAAGCAGTTGTACATTGTTGATATTCAAAAATGACTCATACATTCATTAATTATGTGAGAAATGTAAAAGGATCACGCCAAATCTCACGATATTTCACGCAGGGGAGGGTGGGTCTGCACTTTTTGTCACATAATTTTATTTTGCAGCAAAATCATATGAGAAATCTGGATTAAATTAAATTAAAAATGTTTCTCACCTAATTTTGAACATTATCACGTGCCTTTAGTATGTGTGGAGGGGTTGAGAAAATTCTCACTACATCAGATCGAGGGGGGGAGCAGGAGTCAAAAAACCGCCAAAATTACCTCACATAATTTATTGATGCCTTCTTACCAAATTGATTGATTTTCCTTACCAAAGGGTTGAATCAGAAATCTTTCACATGGCAGATAATTTATGTAGCTCTGGTGTTTATTGCAGCACACACATTTTAAGATGATACTTTAGAAGTGTTTTGTATGAATGTCTTTCAACCATCATTTACTTTTAACTTATAAAATTCCTGCAGGGTTTTATAGATTCAATCAGAGAGCTGCTTCAAGTACGTTCCCATGCAGAGGAGCTGCATGGAGAGATATCTAATGTTGATGCTAATGTCAAAGAAACTACTGAAGGTAAACAAAATTATGAATTGTATTATGTTTTTCTAAAATATAGTAACTTTTCACATTTGGAATTTTGAATACCGGCCATTCACTAAGTTGAGCTGGGTGGGGAGAGATGTTTGTTATATAACCAGTAGTTTATATACATTGGATGAAGACTATAGATGATTTTTTTCTTTTTTTAAGGTAAATGGCCTCAGATAAAATCAGGTCTTACCTGTTAGCCACAGATGTGTTGCTATTCCTGAGGACTAAGTTGGACCGCCTTGGATAAGTATGTCTCCCTTACCACATCCTTCAGACCAGAACACAGCAGCTCATAACACTGCTGTTATTTGGTAATAGGTGTGGCGCTGATGCACCTTTACTGAATGAATAATAAATAGATGAATAGATGTGTTAACGACAGTATTCTATTGGCTATTTAAGAGATATGTCCTTTGTGTTCAACTTATCTCTGCTTTGGTCAAAGCCGGCCACAATAACTGTTAGCAAGGTGATATCAACCAAATTAGAGTTTGAATATTAATTATCATATTGGTATACGCTTTGTTACTTGTACATGTACTAAATTTGATTGTGCAGTATATCTGATCACCTTTTTACTACTACTATTTTTCCCTTGAAATTGGTTTTTGAGCATTTTACTATAAAATAAATGCTCATAAAATTTAATATCTACATAACAAATTAAATTGTGTGAATTGCTTATTGTTTACGAAATTTTGTATACAAATTTGATCAATCACGACTGTTTTATGCACATATCTGATACATAGGATTATGCACACGAGCTGAGGAATTGATCAGGGCGCGTCGTGTGGAGCTGAACATAGCCGCAACTATTGAGAAAATGGAGTTGTGTTTGCCACTGTTGACCACATATTCCAAGTTGAAAACTCAAGTAGATGCTAAAAGGTAATACTTTTTTTTTGTTGTCCATTTGAGCACTAAGGAAAACCATAGTAATGAAGTTTGTTTACTAATTTTTATTAACGGTTAATGGTTTCAGAAAGACACAATTTGATCGAACTGTTTGTGGAATTACAAAAAGTTGTGACAAATTTTGAGAACATTTACCAATATTGTTACAAACATGTAGATTTTCAAAAAATGTTTTTGATATGAACAAGTCTCTAGGTTTAATCTGTTTGTAGTCAGGTATGTAAAAACCATTCATTTTTAAACAAATGATTAAGATCTGTTTTCTGTAGTCATATTCCATCCATCTTTCGATGTCCACTGCTGGACACAGGCCTAATGGAGGTTTTTGCCAATAGTCATCATGCTTGGCATGCGTGTGGGTGACCGCAGTGAAGTTTCAGGTTCTACAGGGAGACACTGCTGCATGGGAAGAAATGTATTGATGCTACTCAAAATCGAAACTTTAAACAGTAGTCATATTATAAATAAATAATTCTTCCTAAACTCATAGGCTATGAGGAGAAAATTTCATGATCATGACTCATAGCCCCACACTAGGATTTACTCCTGTGTCGTGGGTGCCATGAACACACACAAAGACGAATACACAAACCCCCAGACCAGAACAGAAATCCAAATTCATCATACAAATGTCTGTCCGGCCGGGGATCAAATGATGCGTGTCGGTATGGTGACAGCTCGTCACCATACGCGGGTCGTCAATAGACCTGTTTGTAAATTTCAGATACTATCCAGCACTAAAGACTCTGGAACAACTTGAGCACGTGTTGTTGCCTCGTGTCGGTCCCTACAAGTGGTGCGCGCAGATATCCGCTGACATTCCCCGTCTCCGCCAGTCCATACAGGACGCTTCCATGGCTGATTTAAGGGACTTCCTCGAGAACATCCGCAAGCTTAGTCCTCAAGTATGTCTTATTTACTAGCGTGTTACATGAAAGCTATGCCTTATAAAGATCAAGTTGTTTTATAACCCGCATTAATGATTTTAAATTATTCAATTTGACAGTTAGTTGATTGCGTTTATGAAGAAGTTTGGAAGGAAAGGTCTATTCTGGTATATTTTTAACAATGTTCACCAAGGTTGAGTTTCATTTGCATTAAATTTTTTATCTTAATTCAATTGATATATATGTATTTTCAATTTTAAATATTTTTAAAAATTTTAAAGTACTTTGAGTGCTTAAACTCAGTGTTAATTTTCTTTTACAGGTTGGAGCCATGGCTTTGAAGCAAACACAAGAGATGCTTGGACGAAGTTTGGCAAACATTGTCAAGAGTAAGAAAGGTATAGTTTCCTCCTCAACCTCCATATATCATTCTCCAATTTTCCAATATATAAAATCATAGACCCATTCATTTATCCGCCCTGTGAAGCTCAATGCTGGATGTAGGCCTCCCCTAATGGAGATTTCTGCCAATACTTAGTACGCACAGTAAAATAAAAGCATGTTTTTACAGTAAAAACACACTGTAAAAAGAAACAATTTTTCTCTCACAGCCCTAAAACACTAGGATTTTTTCCTGTGTCATGGACACACAAATACGAATACACATACACCCAGAGCCAGAACAGAATTTAAACTCTTCATTCAGATGGCTGTCTGGTCCGGGATCGAATCCAGAACCCTCTGCGTGTCAGACTGGTACGGTTACCGTTCCGCCACGCGGGTCGTCAGTGAGTGTATGTTACACTGGAAGACGCTGCTGTCCATCAACATTACGACATCCACAGCAAGACAAGGATTCTAGACCGACACGTCACGGCACTAATACTATAAAATCACTGTAACATCATCATGTTGAGAAATATATTTGTCTTTTTAGACATGGCAGTACTTGGTATTTCGAATAAGGAGAGTGTAGGCCCGCAGTGTCCTCACGAATTAGTGGACTTCAGCCCTCTTCATCGATGTCTACACATTCACAGCGTGTTGGGTGCTAAAAATGACTTTATACAGTATTACAGGTAAGGTCTTAATAAACCTTGGTCTTAATAAAAATGCTGATGACATATTTTATCTATATATTTTTTATTCAATTTATGTAAGTTCAATCTGTTATTAACATCAAAAAATATTTTGTGATAATCTTGCGACTATGTTGTATACAAATTTTTGCTTTTCAAAGTTTAATAAGACAATCAAATCGACAAAAGTAGTAAAATTCAGTAACAAAATAACAGTATTTCGATAAATTCCATTTGTGCTATGGCACAAATGACGCGTCCCGATTTATAAATAATGCAACTTATGAGTTGCATTATTTATAAATCGGGACGCGTCCCGAGACTCCTTTGAATCAGGACGTCCGGCGCAAATTTGAAACCTGGTGACGCTAGTCGTCACCATGTGACATACCATTCATAATCCCTACTAATATGTAAAAATGTGATGGTGTGTGTCTCTGTCTTACTCGATCACTATAAACTACTTTTGATTTCGATATTTTTCGCTTTTTAAAGATGGCGACTATTTTACTGACGTCCTTATCACCTTCATGTACCTTAACGGTTAACAAGTAAAACCTGTTTTTTTTTTGTCACAAAGGGAAGCATGGGTATTTCAGTTAGTTGTATATGAAAGGTAGGACTTACAGCGATTCGATGCCGTGCCCTCACAAAGCGTCATATGCATAAACACTTAACTTTTTAGAGCGCAACGCAAGCAACAAGCGCGTCTAGTGCTAATCCCATTGGGCAACCTCTGCGATTCCATCCAGAACATGAAGAGCTACTTGAACGCCGTGCTGGGCTTCTTTATCCTTGAGGAACACCTCCTCACCACCGGAGCCGGTCTGGTCTCCAAGGATTGGCTGCTGGATACCTGGAGCATGTCAGTCACGAAGGTGGCTTCTACGCTCAGGACGAATACTTCTCTCATCACGGATCCCACTCTGATGCTGAGTATCAAGCATCAGATCATGCTGTTTATCAACGCATTGAAGTAAGTATAAAAAAAAATCTATGAATTTTATTTACAAAAATATTTATGTAAATAGCGAATACTTGACACTAATTAAAACTGCTTTTGTCTAGTATAAGGCGACTCACTTTAATATAAACCGACCATCTTGGATCTAGAAATAACAATGCACATGTCATTGACTTCAGATAAAAATGAATAGCTCCAGATAGCATCCCTTCTATCTGGAGCCAATCACAAATGCATTGTTACTCCTAAGGATCAAGATGATCGCCTTATATGCAAGTGAGCCGACAACTACACCCTTGCTACGAAACTCAACAACTGTTTCACCCTAGTAATAAGCGTGGCGGTTATACCTCCCCGGTAGAACTACACTGGTAAATATATTTTTAACAACTGACAACATTACACACCAAAGCAAGCTGCTTTGCCTAGCTGTTCTTTGGAAAAGAATTAACTTAATACCTACCGTCAACCAATTATTGTCTCACTGCTGGGCACTTGTTTTCTCTCAAAATGGGAGAGTTTCAGGCCATAGTCCACCGCGCTGGCCAAGTGCGAATTGGTAGACTTCACACACCATTGAGAACGTTTTTTTAAAGAACTCAGGTGTGTAGGTTTCCTCACGATAATAAATAATAATAATAAATAATTTATTTGCTCACACAAAGTTACTTAGAGGTAAGCAGAACTTAAGGCTAAAACTATGGTCGACCTTGAACCTTGGTTGTGAGAGCCTGGTGCCTGATGTAGATATATGGAGATCTGTAATACAGGTCACCAGTTCCTCGTACCCAAGTTCTTACGACGTTTACGATGTTTTCT
>MOOZ01000021.1:697433-709227 GCA_002930495.1 Cecropterus lyciades | reverse complement strand
AACGATAGCAGGCGTGGACGTCGCCGGCGTTCCACACTGTCATCCGGCACACACAATTTCAGTTCTTCCAGGATAGCTGAGTTAACAAGCTCCCCCCGCTAAATTTTAAAAAGGTATTTTGCGAGCGAGACTTCTCTCCTCACTTCCAGTTTTCCATTATAAACATACATAGATACATTGATACGACCGAAGCTAATAAAAGCGTGTTAAAAAGATGACAATGTCCACAACTAGTAACAACATTAATACAAAATAAAAACAATCAAGTGGAAGTCGGACTTGCACAGAAAGGATTGTAAAATAAAAATAAATTTGTAGGGCTTTTTTAACTCAATATTTTTTA
Source organism: Cecropterus lyciades (assembly GCA_002930495.1). Lineage (NCBI taxonomy): Eukaryota > Metazoa > Arthropoda > Insecta > Lepidoptera > Hesperiidae > Cecropterus > Cecropterus lyciades. The sequence goes on along the minus strand of MOOZ01000021.1, from coordinate 708,884 downwards.
AACACAAATATGTTTATCGTAAACTGTATACAAGAAACAATGTACTTTATTTTCTCGGTTCTTTATTTTCGTGAGCTGGTACCGGGTCGCGACCTACCATTTGGGAAACGCTGTTGAGTACCATCTGGTGGACTGAAGGACGAGAAGAGAGGTAGTTTGCTATTCAAGGCCGACGCCACAAGGTTTAAGCCACGCAGGAATGGATAAATATAAACAAAATGTAGAATATTTTAAATAAGGATATTAATTTTAAAGGTCGCCTACCATTTTCGAAGAATGTTAATCTTCAAAGTGATCTAATTTTTATACAACTCATAAAATGATTTCAACAGTCGTTGTTAACTTAAGGACATGTTCGGGAAATATTATAAAATACAAGCGATAAGCTATTTAAAAGTTTTATAGGTAATAATGTTATGAACTAAATCTACATTAAAAATATAATTTAAACAGGTAAATGGGGTTATCTTTCATTATGGTGGGTAACTTAAAAGGAAGTAAATTATCAAGTCGTCTGCAAAAATTGAAGGTCGTCTGTTATTTTTACTTTTGTGCAACAAAATAATTAACCCAAATATCATAAACCCAAAATTTTATAAACGACATTTTTTGCTGATATTTTTTTTAATTAAGCTCAGCTAATTGGGGACGATACGATTTCGAATAGTTTACATTTTGGATACAGGAATTGTTAAGTAGAGAAAATACAAAATAAATATTGTATATTTACAATAAGCATGATTCGACATCGTTTGTAAATTATCATTTTGTACTAGTTATAATCACAATCTCGGCTACGCGAAAACTAGGTGTACATGATGTGTCTTATTTAGATCCTATTATAAATTATTAGAAACTTTTATAATGGATTCGATTACCGATGCGAAGCTCCATAATATTCGTGCTGCAAAGGTCATAATCATTTTTATAATCACTTTTATTCGCTCATCTTTACTCGATCTTTATAAGACCAATTCCTTCTACGAAGATGTTAACGCGATCTATAAATTATACAAAGTGACTTATACAATAACACTTGAATCAGCATATTAGTGGCATTTTTATTAATTTATTGCGTTTATGAAACATGTGATTTGTACGAAAGTTAACGGCTTTAAAATTTATAGTATTCAAAATTCCTTCAACCCAATATTGGCAAGAAAAACCAGATGATCGGATGTTGCAATTCCTTTAAGTATTTTTATTGCGCCAATGGAATTCCATTAAATCGCAGAAACAAATTTAATATAGGTATTTATAATATTTAACTAGTATTTTTCAATTTAATCATGTTATTATCATGCGCGTGTTTAATTAAAATGATTAAATCATTTTTTATTTTATTAATTAATACTACAATGATTTTCAAAGACGAGATACAATGTAACTTTATTTTGTTTTAAGTAGTCTTTCAGAAAATCATTTTATTAGATACTGATATCATGGGGACCAAATTAAAATGGCAACCTCATGTTGGAGAGTCTGCCGTGTTGGATTCAGGACGCCAATCTTTTTTATCCAAAATTTCAGTTCAATCAGACCCGGGAAGTGGTTCAATTCTTCCTTCCTATTTGTTCAATATAAAAAGAAACTTGAAATTACACGAAAGCTTGTAATAATAATAATACCGAGAATGCTTAGGTTCTTTACTGAGGTCTAAATAAGGGAACACTATCAATCGTTAAATTACGTCAGGGTTAAACTAAGTGACTAGGATGGTGATTAATTCTTATTCTTAGACATTTTTGCATCCCAGCAGAGGGATTTTAGATACTTTACCCACCAGTGGGGCAGTTAAGTAACAATAAAGAAGCAATATTATCACCTCCATTTTCTCGCAACGTATCAATTGTCGTAGGAAACCTATATTTCGAGTTTATCTTGACAGTTTAAGTGAAAGCTTTTATACGCTCTGAGGTTGACAACAGAATGATTTGTGGTTATCTGGCAGCTCGTTGAATCCTGTGCAGCGTAATTAATTACTATGGTTTCGCATGAGAAAATCCAGATGGCACTGATTACATCAACCTAACTTTGTTTATTTTTCGCGCATATAACTCTGTTTGGGAGAAGTGTGACGGCAGGTCCCATATTACATGATTGCGGACATGGGCGCCGGCAGCGGGGTGCAAGGGGGTGCAATTGCACTCCCCTGTCCGGAAAAAAAATAAAACTATACAAAGTAAAAATAAAAAGGACTCGATATTATTATGTAATATAATTACGAAATCAAGTAATATTTGGTAATGGTACTTTTCTTATACATTACGCATAAGAAAAGTAGGTACCTGATACTCGCAACGCTGTACATGTTTTATAATTTTATATTTGATATTGGTTTATAGTATCTATGTGTAGATGTATTTTTACCTGCCTGAAAATAATCCTGCCCATGGTTACGGATGTCCATGTCCATGGACATTTGTGATCAACCCCAGATAAGATCAGTCGTACCCTAGGCCAGTCACAGATGCGTTGCGATCCCTGAGGACTAAGTCGGAACGCCTTTGATAAGTATGTCTCCCTTACCATACCCTTCATGCCAAAACTCAACGCAAGACACTGCTGTTATTAGGCAGAAATTGGTGTTGTGGTAGTGATTCCGTAGTCCACAAAGAGTTCTCCCACCTTTAAACCTACTATCAAATGGATTGCATTCTCGTTTGCTACTGATTTATTATACAAGAAAAAACAATAACAAAGTGTAAGGTTACTTTCATTAGAACTGACTAGATTAAACCATGACATTTCAGTACACCTAGTTTAAATGCACCCTTTGTTTTCATATCTTGATCATTTTCAATTGTAAAATTGTCACTGATTAATGGCACTTCTTTAAATCTTTAGTGCTAAGGTTCTTAGAAAATTGCATAAAGATTATCGTAATGTGCCAATTGTTGTATTTAATGAAGGTGGTTCAATGCATCATCAGATATACGAAACATATTTATAGGAGCCTGAAGTTAGATTTAAAATACCGACGATTCACAAATGATTGTGTTACATATGTAGTGTAAGGATAATTAATATTGTATATTATTTTTATTTCTTTATATAAATATGTTGATTTATATTAAAGTCGTGATATAATTATCCTGTGTACAATACTGTTTAAAAATTGATATTAATAATATCGATCGTGCGTAAAAACTATTCGAAACTCAGTCATCCGTAATTCTGTTTGTACTAAAGGGCCGTTTAAGTATTACGTAAGCACTATATGGGGGCGGGGGGCCTTTGCATTGCTTATTTTTNNNGGGGGGGTCTAGATAGTGATAAGTCAGCAATAATTTTACACATATTGCAACCGACACGACACGTCTCTGCGTCCCGTGAGTTCGAGTGTCAAGAGTACATTAATAAAAACATAAATATAACAATGTTTACGTGACATTTAAGAGCATAGCTTACTTTTGCTGACGAGGGGGGTGGGGGGCAGCTAATTGTAATAAATCTGCTTACGTAATACTTGAACCTCCCCTAAGTAGCAAAGGGTGGTAGAACCTTACATGGTTCTACTCCAGAGGCACCATCGCATACCTATTCCTGCCTAACAACAGTTCAATGCTGCTGTGTTCTGGTCTTAACGGTGCGATAAGGAAATACTTAACCGAGACGTTCCAACTTAGTTCTCAGGAATTACAACGTATCTATGGTAGACTTCACGTAGTTAATCTATTCTTAATTAATTTTATAGATGTCTATGGGCAGCATTTAACAATTACTCGTCCAATTTGACGACCTGCATTGCGAAGCGGCCCTTTTAAAGTTCTGACTCGCGGAGGGTTTTAGTTCAGTTCGAGGCCATAACATTCGATTTCTAATCTGTGTCTGGGTGTTTGTGTATTCATCTTTGTGTGTCTAGTGCATCCACGTTATATTGAAAAATTCTAGTGTGGCGCTATGAGTATAGAAAACGTTATTGTTAGTAACAGTTGGATAGCATTCCCATGCTCTCGAAGAATAAGTGTTGATTATAGTCATGATCGAAGAGTCAGTGGTCATCCAAGCTGTATGTAATTTAAAGGTCAGTAAACCAGGGATTACGTAAGCATTGCACTTGAAGTGGTCACCCACTTTTGACAAAAGCTGCATCGGTGTTCGCACCAAAGACGAATAACAAGTAACTTTTTACATAATTGCAGAGGTCGGAAAGATAAACATTGTGTGCATAAAGGTGTTAAATACAAGAGAGATACAGGGACTTAAGGTATATTTTTATCAGATTGAAGTAGCAAGAGAGCATAGTCTACCCGATGGTACCACCGCCCATGAACATCTGTAAGCAACTTTATGTAAATGTTGTATCTGTAGCTCTTATAATTAATGTGTTTTTTCATCGTATATGCTTTAAAATAATATAGTTTGAAGACAAGCTAAATGATAGTAGAAACTTATATAGTTTTTAGATTGTTTGGCTGCCTGTTTATCAAATATATATAAATATATATACAGATTTAAAGTACTGAAGATATATTCATATCCCGTGTCTTGCTAACATTTTCTCATTATTTCATTATAACCTATCTATCAAAATTCATTACAATTTGAAGTTATGTTACATTTTTAAGTGCAGGTGAAACCGCGGCGCACGTTTAGTCGTAGCTAAGAACCCTCGATCAAGCCACCGTTTTATTCAAAAAACGAAATCGGTTCATTAAATGATAACCTCTTCCTTTTTGAAATCGGTTAATTAGTTTTGGAGCTTTGATGTGTCATCAAACACAAATTATACAGATACATACGCTAAATTTAAAACAGAAGTGTTTTGCGGTGGTAAGAAATAAAATGTGACCAGAGCTACCGTCTTTGATTGTAGGTCAAAGACAAAACGATTCATTGATGACAAATTTACTGAACAAGGAAATAAGCTCCGACGAATTCAGTGTTAAACCGTTTAAATGTCAAGTTTGATGCAATTGGTCCGTTTTTGCAAGATTTTTTTAAAACAATAATATCTTGCTCTTAATAATATTCAAGGAAGTTCAGTAATAACAGGAAGTAAGAGTGGATTCAAAATAAGTACGCTTTGCAATAAATATCTTGTATTTGCAATATTAATTCAATCAATACGTATTTTTTTCTATTTTGTTCAATATTTCCGCATAACGTAACATGTGTTATGTATGCTTCGATTTTTATGATAAAAAACAAGAAAAAATATCGATTATTCAAGCTACGGTTAGGTACATACTCGTAGAATACGCTATGATAATCTTATAATCTATTTTTATACTTATATATAAAAATGAGATGGTGTGTCTCTGTGTCTGTTTGTTACTCAATGACGCAAGAACCACTGGTCCGATTTCCATGAAATTTTGCATGGATGTAGCTCAATTACTTGGTCAGTTTATAGGCTATTTGATTTCGATATTTCACTATGTAAAGATGATGACTATTTTTACGTCCCGAAGGTAGTTCAGCTGGTAAATAATAAAATATCCTTTATTTCTTAGTAACTAACTACAACTATAATAATAACTAAAACTAAAATAAGATACAGATAGACAATTAATTGAATTGTCTAATTGAAACTTTCGTCATGATCTATCACGGAGACCTAGTGGGATCCCATAGTTGTGCAAAGGTGATAGAGGTTTCGTCTGGTATACTTTACATACCTTTGAGAATTTTTTTACAGAACTAAAAGGCATACAAAGTCCTTACGACTTTTGTATTTACCGTTAAACAGTGTTAATTAAGTTATAGTATAAACACATCAGAATAAAAACCGCCTAAGTGCGAGTCCGACTTGCGTACGGAGGTATCATTTTATTCAGTTTCTTCAGTTAGTACGGATGTTTCGAATATTCGCATTCGCATCCGCAAATGCGGAGCTTCCGCATGGATTTTGACATCTGCATCCGCAGTAATCATTGCGGATGTTCATGCGGATGCAGATGTAATACAAATTGCGACAAGAAAGGAATTGGGTGGTTCGCACGTGACAATAACCAATGGGAGCGAAAAAAATTGTGACAAGATACGACGCGTTTGTTGTGGTGCATCATTTGTTTCTTGTAAATAAATCAGAGATGTTGCGAATATTGCAATGCAGATGTTGCAAAAGCGGAGCTTTCGCATAGATTTGGACATCTGCAACCGCATCCGCATCCGCGGATGTGAGCCTTCAAAAATCCGCATCCGCATTGACATTCCGCGGATGTGAAAAAATCGGCATCCGCAACATCCCTGGTTTTTAGCATTTTTTTTCATAGAGGCTACAGAAGTACATCATCAGTTCATGATACATTCATCATTTCATGACAGCCGGACAGACGGATAGCGGAGTTTAGTAATGAGGTCTCGTTTTTATCCTTTGGGTATGGAACATTTAAAACCAGATATTGGTATTTAATATTGGTATTTGAAGGTGGTAAAACTCTTTGTGTTTCGACTCCGGAAGCACCACCGCTACACCTATTTCTGCTTAATAACAGTAGTGTTATGCACACCCTTCAAACCAGAACACAACAGGTGTTCTGGTTTGAAGGGTGTGGTAAGGGAGTCATACTTTTCCGAGGCATTCCATCTTAGTCCTCAGGGGTAGCAACGCATCGTGACTTTGATCTTGCCTGGGGTTGATTACACATGTCCATGGGCGGCAGTGGCCACTTATGATTGTAAGTGGCCACTGCCGCCTGATTAGGTGGGCTGCATGCTCGTTTGTTACTTCCATACTATAAAATATATGTATATATCCAGAGCTGGGTTCAGAGGCTTACTTTCAAATTACTATGCCCTCATCAATGCCCTATTCGATTTTACTTTTATCGAGTTTATAATAATTTAAATTTAAAATTTATAAGTTTAAATATATAGGGCTACAGAGCGGACATAGTCAAGATTTTTATGCAAAAACTTTCACTCCGTCTTTTACTATCGCCATCTCTAATTGATCGACGGTTTACATATGATAACAAAAAGAACGCAACTCAAAATATGCAAATTCATCATGCAATTATATTTTCTTACATATTTTTTGCGGGACTATAAAGAAAATAAAGCTGGAGAAAAAGACTGTCCAGTAGGAGAAAATAGCACATAAGTTCCTTGCATTTAAAATTTAGATAATTTTCATTACAACATATTTTTTAAAACTTACTTTAGTTTTGAGGAAAAAAGCAACTAGATACAGACACTTTTATATAAATAGACACTTTTTCTTCCGATGTCCGGTTTATTGCAAATTAAATGTCTTTTTAATAATAATCAACACAAAAAACGTAATAAAGTGACATAACATTGTTCCGCGCCTAAAACGCAAAATTGTTATTTAATCTGATCTTCGACAAAAGTTACGTTTTAGTGACGTTACATCATATCGATAAATTATAATCGATAGTCAATTCATAGGCCGATTAATTCGAACAATAAATCAATTAACTTGTTGAGTGTGACGATATTATAAAAGCAATCTGATAAAGAATTATAATTATATGAATAATTTATATCAGTTACCATCGTTTGCTTATTGATAATGCTCATAGATTAATTAAGTGAAACCGAATGGCGCCGCTGATATTTAAGAGGTTTTTTTTTTAAATTATATTAAAGTAGCTAACGAGCGTGGTGGACTGCATGCACCTGATGGTATGGCCACTGCTGTCCATGGACACCTGTAAGCAACTTTATAGAGAATAAGTGTTCTATCTGAAGTTAATCACAAATGCGTTGCTACTCCCGAGGACTAAGATGGTCGCTTCAAACGAAAGTGAGCCGACAATCACAGACTTCCACCAAACCGCTGGAACTGCTTCACGCTAGAACTAGGTGTGCATACACACTTTGGATGACAATGCATAATTAGCTTAGCGACGTCTTTGTAAATTCAATATAAAGGTCGCCCAGATTTGTTTAATAATATTTTTAATGTAATTTATTTCTCGCGTAGTTCGTCACCGTTTTGGTTTTTAAGTTATGTTTGATATTTGAAAGTTAACAGAAATGAAAGGCAATAGGAAAGTATTGTAAAGGGAGTAAACCTGGCGATAGGATTGGAATTAAAAATATAATAAAAAATGAACGTACCGCGTACCGGGTACCGTACATCCCACATATACAAAAATCTATATCGGAAAAATGTCTGTGTGTTTAAAATCACATCAAATCAAAACTGACTGAATTAATTTAAATGATTAAAATATATGTATAGCCCGTGTCTGGAGGCAACACTTAGGCTTAAGTAATAACTTTTGATAAATACATACATAGATGATGTTTTACAATGAAAACAAAAGTTATTACAATACATTTTATAAAGCACCAGTGGATCCGCGAGGCAATAGCTAGTCTAAATAAAATATGACGCGATATCAGCGCATCGCCAAGCCTTTCGTATCAATCGCTATTAATTCATAATTTTTTGTAATGGGAGCGGCCAACGTCCAAATGCCGAGGATGGTGACCGCTTTTGGCAAAATGATATGCGCTTACGTGCTCAAGAGTGCTGATTATTATCATTTAAAAACCGTCGGTGCTGGTTATTATCATTAAAAACAGCAGTGACAATTTGTAAACTTGTAAACGAAATGTAAACTATGCCTTAATTATGAGTTTATCATCTAATATCGGTTATTGGCCACCAAGTTGGTTTCTCCTAAATTCCTATAGAATCAGCGACAAGGCAGCCCTTCAATAGGGCGAACGGACCGGCTGCGTTAGGCGCCAACTTCCAGAGGGCGCCTCTGTGGTCAATGAGATGAACAAATTAGACATAGAACTTAGGTTAATGTTGAGATCTTCCCCGCGCCATGCTTGCACGTCTATGCACAACTCGAACTATGGCAACAAAACAGCTTCATCCTAAAACTTTCCTCTCGCACTGAGCAGCGTAGTGGAATTCGCTCCAAGCAATCTTAGGCTGAAAGACTCGTTCTCAGATTACAACAGTCTCGGTAAGCGCATATAATGATGCAATTTCTCAATTAATTGAAATTAACGAACGCAGATTCAACAATCATGTTATAAATCACGTATTTACTCAGCGCGAATACATTTAGCTTAACGCGGTTGGCATGTTGCAGCGCATGCTAATTTGTTTTCAACATCCTGTATACTATCAAGAGCGCTTACTTTACCAGAATGCTCCGAATGTCAAGTTTTAAGGTGTAATTATTAATTAATATAGCTGTCTAATTTTTAATGTCGCTCAATGTCGTGCCAAGGGTCACATTTCTAAATGGTTCGGGGTCTGTCGGTGTGTTTGAGGTCAACTAATGTCACTGTTAATTACTATTAAAAAGTTTGAAAATAGTAATAAATAGTTATATGAGTTGAATTCATTTCTTTCCATTCGAGTGGAGTTTTATCGTGGCTTACTATCATTCTATGTATCTACTGAAAATTGCGCAAGTGCATAATAGTTCGAGATTTGAAAGCATTATTTCTTAGCGTATCGGTTTTAATCAGAACATTTTTATAGATGGTCGCTATACCACGCATAGTGCGTGTCTACTATAGAGGCTATATTCAATATTTCCCCCTCAATTAAAATAACCCTAGTGCGTATAATACTTTAATGCGGCTGGCTTCATAACTTTGCGGATCGTACAATATCTACCTACTAACTGAACCTCACGGTTTTACCCGCGTTTAAAAAAAGTAATTTGACATAGTTACATATAGCCGAAATTTAAACCTTATACAATTTTACAACTGCAACTGACATTAGCGGCAGTGACGGTGGCTGCGTGTGTGTAGGGCGCGCGCGGTTAATTAATGTTTTGTTATCAGGATCGTATATAGGTACTTCAATATACATTTGATAAAAAGCTGTTATTTTGATATTACAAACAGACACTTCAATTTTATTATATGTATAGGTAATATCATCCCAGTGAAAAACTGGAAGGATATTATTGATGATTATGAAGGGTTTTACTTCATTTTCTCTTGAGACATTTATATCAAAGTACAATCCGTAAAACGTACTCAATGCATGTAGATATACATAATAATAATCTTATGAACTAACATTTGCGTTTTAAAATGATTCAGATGTTTAGTGTAAATTTTGAAAGTTGTTAGTCAATGTTAAATGTAAGCACCTACAATTCTTAGAATATTGGTGCATACATAAGATAATCTTTTTCATAACAAATTAGTAATAATATTTACATAATATTACAAATATGTAACTTAATATTATATTAAAATATATATTTTCGATCTGGTCATAATTTCTGTTACATTACCAAACTCATTTTATATTTTTTCAGTAAGGTATATTTGACTTTGTGCTTAATATTAGGTGAGTTTTTTCATTTTATATTTATTAAAAAAATGGTGACTTTTATATTATAAATATGGAGTCATGAAAAAATTACATGAATAATATCGTTTCTTCTATGAATCCTAGTTTAGTAAAAAAAATTGACAATAGTTTTACGTGATAACGTCATAGAGAAACATTAATGAAAAAAAAACTTTTATGTATTGAATTATAACTGAATCATTATTTTGTATAATACAAAGAAGGAGTTGATTGAAAATTATATTTTTTCGTTAAATTAACATTGAGAGAGAAGAAAGATAAATGTGTACAAGTCCTGAGCCGATCGTGGCTCTCTATCGCTTGCTCTCTCGCTTGCACAGGCGGAACGTGACCCTTTTTATAAAACGTTATAACGTCAAAAAATATTTTTCTTACATTTCAGTAATATATACTTAAAACATATTCTGAACTTTAAAAGAACAAAGTAATAAATTAATAAGTATACCTAAATATATAAATTAAATATATATACACAATTAGTTTTTCATTGTGTATAATTTCAAATGACATTAAATAAAAATGTATACAGAAATAATACACGCATGATTTAACAAAACTTGTATAATTGTACGCTGTCTAATTAGGCATATGTCGTGATTGTGTAAACTCACATAAAAAAACGTAAACATAACTCGGTTTTTGATGGGGTCTTACGACTAATAAATTGCGGTTACGCCTTTAAGTTTGCACTTTACAACAAGGTTATCACGCGTAGTTATAATAACTGGATAACTGGTTCGGTGCTCGACTAGTTGACCTGAGAGTTTTGTAATAAAATTCGGTTTCGGCTATTAGTTTTGATTGACAACTGTTTGTTGATCTACGCCACCGCCACACCTATTTGTATCGTTTACTTTTAGTAGAAGTACTTTTAGTTAGAAGTAGCAAACGAGCATGCAGTCCATCTGATGGTAAGTGGACGCTGCCCATGGACATCTGTAATCGACTCAGATAATATCAGAGTTTTACCTGAGGTCGGCTTCCGAAACGTTGCTACCCTCGAGGACTAAGTTAGAACGCCTCGGATAAGTATGTCTTCCTTAGCACACCCTTCAGAACGGAACACAGCAGTGCATATCTCTGTTATATATATTCTTCTATATAAATATACTGCTATGCATTGGCGATAAAAATATTTTATCATTTGTCAGTATTTCATAACTCTTGATCAC
>MOOZ01000021.1:643238-655451 GCA_002930495.1 Cecropterus lyciades | reverse complement strand
ATACGTATGCGTGCTATGTAAATATTGCGATGGTGTGGTTCTAATAGATAGACATGACATCGATCTTGTAGTACTTTTTAGCAAGGTTTACTAGGGCCACATCATTTCTCATTTAAAAGGGAATAATAATATAAAGTTTTACAACCAACCGGATCGATTATAAGGTAAATTTTAATTTTTAAACGATGCATAGCAAAATTTTTAAATTAAATTGCGTGGTGAAGGTGTATAAATGAACTCAATAAGATTTGTTTTTTTTCTGTACTATTTGTATTCGGCCAAATTATTCGGTTTTGGTGCCGAATATATTCGGTTGAAGTATTTCTATTTTCTTGGTTACACGATACTGTATAGAATTAAAAGATACAAGTTCTTATGAAGGATTTATGGTATATTATACGTCAAAGAAATCCTATGAATAATTTGTTGAATAAAGCTAATAAAATAGAGCAATTAAATTTCAACCAAAAAATTACTTTTTATGTATTAAACTATAGTCAACATTTATTTTAAACCTTTAATTAACATTTATATTTAAACCTCATTTACAGAATTTTTATTAAAACAATATTAATTTTTAAATTTCAAATTAGCACTCTTTTAAATCTTAATCAAAGCCACGTTTCTTTTTAAACTTATATCGACATTTGTTTTTAAATCTCAAAACAATATTTTAAATTATTTAACGGCCGAATATCCGGTTCGGTAAAGGTTAAACCGAATACTATTCGGTATTCAGTTATTCGATGAAACTACTATTCGGCGCATTTCTAATAATACATGTGGTAAAAATAAAATTGATGAAAAAAAAACCCAGAGAAGTGATGTATAGTTTATTATTACTACATAATTCGAATTTTATTTAACGTACGAATTTCTACATAAATTTGTATTTCGTCACACTAAGAGCGCATTCATTTACGAATGCCAGATTGGCTTTGCCCATGGACCATGATTTATACAATAAACATGAAAAGTGAATAACATTTAAATTATTTATTTGCGAAACATCAGATTTATGGAGCAAGGAATGCCTTTAAACGTTTCGTCACTTGTCAGAGTAAGATCTAGGTTCACTATTAGCATTCAAATTTGCTTTGAAATCAGAGTTTTTCAAAGTAAGGCGTCCGATGCCTCAGCAAAATGAAATAAAACACAGTGTCAATGAAATAAATGACAGTATAAAGTTATTAAGGTAAGGGAGACGTATCCTAGGCAGTAGGCCTTAGCCCTCAGGGGTAGCAACCTTTGTAAGACTAATCTTATTTGGGGCCAACCTTATGAAAATCTGTTATCAATAACAGATGTCCTTGCGGAAATCGTCACATATCACAAGGTGGGCTGTATGCTCGTTATCGATTTATATATTAAAATATAATAATAAAAATGGATTTAAATTCTATGTTATGTTACCACATGTTCACACACATAATCAAATATTATCTGTTCTAACTACTAAAATATAAATGCAACCGCTTCATGATAATATATAAAAAAAACACGTTGTACGTGTTTATATTTGTAACTTAATTAAACCCGATCTAAAAACCGGGGCAACGTGAAAAATTTTAACATACTAAGGGGAGCAACGAAAAGGTTGAGAAGCACTGGTCTAAAAACATTCAACCCATTACAAAATTAACAAATATTTATCCAATCGTCAGCAGTATGAGCAAGGACGTAAAAGTTATTAAACTTTGGTCATTAAATATATTTATAAAATCATAAGCTAGCAGTGACTCGCGATACGTAGAACACACTAAATCTAGTAACAAACTGAGTAATGTAGCATTAAAAAAATTATAAAACATATCTCTAATATATCAGAAGGTTGTTTTGAAGGTGGTAGAGCTCTTTGTGGTTCGATTCCGGAAGTACCACCGCCACACCTATGCCACACTGCCACAACAGCAGTGTTGTGCGCTGTTATGTTCTGGTCTGAAGGGTGCGGTAAGGGAGGCATACTTTTCCGAGGCATTCCACCTTAGTCCTCAGGGGTAGCAACGCATCTGTGGCCAATCTTGGGTGAGACTTTGATGTTACCTAAGGTTGATTACAATAGTTCATGGGCGGCAGTAACCACTTACCATCAGGTGGGCTGCATGATGTTAAGTACTTATTGCCGCCCATGAAAAACTGCACATGCATATCACAAATATGTTTTAAAAAATTATATAAAATAAAAAATGCTTGAAAAATCTTCCGCGGAGTAATTAGTCTAGGTCAATAATTATTTTACAACCAATATCATAGGCATTCACATAGTTTACACATAGTTCTAGCTATTAAGTAGTTAGTAGTAGTTATCTATTACTTCAACCACACCCTTGTTCCGAAACTCAAGAACTGCGTCACGATAAAAAAGGTGCGGCGGTCGAAGCATACTCAATCCTTGCAATTTTTGTTTTGATAGGATTTCGAACACACAGATAAAAATACAACCAAATATATGCGCTGTACAAACACGCAGAAAATACGTTTTTATTATATGTATGGATATTTTTCTCTAGAAGCAACCTAGGAGCTAGACCTAATTAAGCAGCAGACATGCAGATATTTGTTGCGAAATACCCAAATATTAATGAGCCTAAAAATGCGTAACATTTGAAGACATTTCCGAGTATCGTAATACGTCCTCTGATCTACTTTATAGTTGCAGATGTCACGCAACTATGGTTATAATGTATCAAGATCCGTTAACGTGTTATTTTAATATGTACATATATTACACTTGTTACCATAACGCCTCGCTTGCAAGGACGTGTTTTGTTAGAGCTTTGTTTAAGAGCTAGATGAAATAACACGCTAGTTTGGCAAAGAGAGATCACCCACCTGGAGAGCGGCCGTGCTTCTACAGTATTTAATGAGGGTGGTAGAATTGACTTTGGTTCAACTCCTTATACACCACCGTCACACCAATTTCAACCCAATAACAGCAGCGCATGCCACACCCTTCAGAGCAGTTCACAGCAATGCATAAATAGCTGTGAACTCGTCTGAAGGGTAGGGTATAAGAGATATACTTATCCGATGCGTTCCAACTTAATCCTTAGGAGTAGCAACGCATCGGTGGCTAACCTCAGCTAAAACTGATTTTATCTGGGGCAGATTACAGATGTCCATGGGCGGGAGTGGCCACTTACCGTCAGGTGAACTGCATAATCGTTTGCTACTTCCATATTATAACAAAAACCTAGTTTACTGCTTAGAAGAGGTTTTGCCTGCAGCTTGGATTATGTTTACTACAATAAATGACATTTGATATGTCAAATCATGTCAAACTATATAAGTCAACCATATCTTTTGAGTAGTTTGTGCGTGAATATAACAAACATCATCACAAACTTTTTCCTTTAATATGTTATGAAACTCTACGTAAACGTTTACAAAACCTATTGAAAAATTATAAATGCGCGGATTCGAATCTCAGACGATTGAGGGCCCATTTTTCAAATACAGTAATACCCTGAACTTACGCAATAGGTGGGACTTAATTGTTAACCGCGTAAGTCGAATCCGCGTAAGTCGGGGTAAAATTTCGTGCATAAATTATAATTAATTAAGGGCGAAAACTAAATAAAAGCAAAATGTTTATTAAAATCTTAAATTATACAAATATAAAATTATCAACCGAAGTAGTTTTTACGTTTTTGAAATTGTAAAAGACTTAATAAAATCTAACAAAGTAGTTTGACGACTCAAAATTTGTTTGACTCTTGCAAAAATCCCTCTTAACATGCTAATATTATTATTTGTTGAAGAAATTAGCTTATCGGTGGAGTCTATATTTTCCAAAATATATTGAAATTCGCGTAACTCCGGGTTCGCGTAAGTCGGGGTAACATAAATCGAAATATCACTGTACTAGGTTTTCACTGCTACTTCTGATACGGATATTTATAACTGAACAAGAGTGGAAAATTTTCAAAAACTTAAAATGAAACTACGTATTTCAAATAGATTCTCAAGATTTTTAACGATATATTCGATGATTTGATATTAAATATAAATTATCACTTGTTTTAAAGATGACGGCACGAAACCTGTATGGGCGAGAGTGTTCAGTAGCGATGTTATCAACGATGTTTACCAACAGGTTTTCGACCAGCCTAGTAAACTATGACCTATTAACCCTCTGTGGGAACCGGTTCTCAGTATTGGTACAGTTATGAGTTCATGATAAAAGTTAAAATAACTTGTTGGATTCGTGTGACGGTAAATTCGTTACACCTAACCCGTTACCCTTTGTGGTTCGACTCCAGAAGTACATCCGTCACACCTATTTTGCCTAATAACAGCAGTATTAAGCGCTGCTGTGTTGCAGTTCTACTGCTGAAGACGAAGACATAATCCTTATAATAATTTCTAGCCTTTCTCGAAACTTTTCAATTTAGTATTCATGGTATAACTTGAAGGTATAAACAACGCAGATAAGACTTATCTTATCTAGGATTCATTACAAATGGTCCATGGGTAGTGCTCATCTATCATCAGGCGGAATGCTCGGAATACTCGTTTGAAAAAAAATCTTTGTAACAAAAATGGCCATTTTTTTACAAAGTGGGAGTCGGACTCGCGCAAGGAAGGTTCCGTAACATTATCTATAAAATACGGCAAAAATAATCACGTTTGATGTATGGGAACCTCACTTAAATTTTTATTTCATTTTAATTCTTTATTTTTAAAGTGAATACCAATAGAAATGTTAATTATTAAAATTCTTAGTCCTCCAAACTGTCTCTTTTGCAAATGTATGCGATGTGCCTACAGACACACAAAACTTTTATTCTTAATCAATATATGTAAGGATAGCTTACCGATATCCATAGGGAATAGTGACCGGTTCAAAATTTCCAGTTTCCTACTACAATTGCAAAAAATAACCTGTTACAATTTTACGATAAACGGAAATGTACGTTTTGTTACGCAGAATTTTGAATACGATGACCCGTCCGTTGCCAACAGGTACTCTTACTTTTATTTTACACATAATCCGATCGTAATAGTGCCATTGGCCTGGTTTACTAATTAATGGGCGCCATCAATTAATTTTAAAGAACCCAAAGCGATCTATTTTAACCATTTTTTAGTTTTTTATCTAGTTGTTCTTACATATTTGCAAAATTGCTTTAAGACTGACTCCGTATTTCGAATTTTGAATACTAATATTTTTACCTGTCTTCAGGTGGGTTTTTCGAGCGTATACATATATATTATGTATGTACGTCCATTTGGCACGCGCTACAGCCTACAACCCATACGGTTTGACGGATTGCGACATGTGAAATATCGTTCGAATCGTTTCAGTTTGCACAGTGACATAGTCTATATAAATATTTAAATGGCACCTGTAAATAGGGAAAGCCCCCCCCCCCCTTTCCCCGGAAGAACGACTCTTTACATAATTATTACAATTATTATTGGTATTAAATGAAAGCTAGTAAAGGGACCATTCCGAAAATATAATTCTTATATTTACTACATATTTTAATGAAAATTGGTTGTTGGTTCTTGTTATTATATTTTTAACAATGTTGCTTGTTAACAGATTTGCTTAAAGGTTACAATTTCTTAGCATATGGTTTTTTAAGCAGCTGTTCAGATGATCTTCGGTTTTTGCAAAATTGTGTAAGATGATACAATAAGCGTTGAGGATTAAGTGGTCGTGTGTGGTAATTTTTTTATTTCCCTGACTAACAAGTTTCGTATTTTGAATTTTGTAGTCATATTTTTTATTTATTTTGTAACGAGACGTGCTCCTCGATGTCAACGAAATGATAGAACATTCTTATATTACTTATTAAACTATTTTATGAAATGAAAATGCGATGCAAAAGCTGTTTTCGGCGCTAGAACAAGATGACGCTAAATCGCTTTCTGAATCACGCTAACGAATTTACTTCGAAGCTTGTAAAAATTTGGTATGTGCGAAATAAGATGTCCGAGTATGGGTTGCAGTGATTATTAAGTCGATTATTGAAAAAGCATAAGCCTAAATACCTCAGTTTTTTTCATTATTAAGTTCAACTTCTGCCGAATTGCACATAACAACTTTTTTGCCGTAAATATATGGTATTTATAGACACGCATAATGGCTGTGTTTAGAAATCTATTCGGATTAAGACCGGCCAGAGTTGCCTATAAAAAGCGTATTTAACTTCAATAGCCTCAATTGATAACTGTCAAAGACCATACATACCACCATACTTTTCACTTCATAGCTATACGAATTGAATGGGAAGAATAAATCAACGATTAAAAGACTGAAACATTCGAAAGTTTTGTTTGAAAGGAAACATACACTTGTATACGGAATGCAATTGTAGAATTAGATCAAACAGAAATAGTCTAGTCTAGTAGTAGTTATTAATTAAATTTTATGTGTACCATTATAAAATGGACTCAGTTGTGCAACTTATAGAAAAGTTATTTAGATCACAGTCGTGCCTCGTGGTTAAACCCGTGTTTTAAAAATAACAACATACGTATATAAATTGTAGTAACGTATTTTCATAAGATATAACCTAAACGTTACCTAAAGACTTAACTATTATTTCTTAAATTTAATGCAGAAGTTCTAGTTTCATACGATTTATACGATACGAACACACAGGCAACAACCAGACAAAATTACAATAATGTATATTTTTACTCATTTTCTACCCTTTAAACTATATTTTGTAAAGTTTCCAAAGTATGCGTTATATGGACACACGAAGCTGTCATTTTTATTAAAAGTATCGATTTATTTTAAAATCGATTTATTTTATTAAAAATATTATTCGTAAAGATAGGTATATTTCAAAATAAAAAATGTCTATATTTCTATTTAAAAATTTTTTTATTAGGTATAATGATAACCTGTTACTAATTTTTTCCTAAAGTAAAATACGTTTTGAAAGATATTTAGAAAGGTAAAATCGATTATTTTAATCTTTAAAATCTTTTAACTTATGATCACCATTCTTTCAAATTTACTTTCAGATGTCCAACATTTTTTAAACGAAAAAGATAATCTTTTACTATTAAATTATTTATAGCTTCGTGCATATTATTAATTACAAACATATGCACGACGTGACGACCATCGCTTATTTAGATTTTGCCAAATTGCCTTGAAATAGTCGAAACGATTAATTTGTAATTTGAGAAGAAAATTAACCTAAACTCAACAGGATACACTAGATTGATAGGCCTTTAGCTAAGCTTTTAACTGTAATTTATTTATAAACAAGGTTTGGTAGCTCTTGGTAAATGAGTTAATAAAATGCATATCACAAATAGGCTTTATTTATTTGTGTAGATATAATTAAAATTATTGGTCAGAGCCGTTTGCCCGTAGCACCTTGATTGCACTGTTCATATACTTACGACATTACTGCCTAGAGTTAGGCAACTCGCACATGTGTCACACTGTCAGCTAAGTTATTGAGAGCAAACAAGTTATTGGCTATGTAGAATGAAAATGATGCAATTTAGAAATGGGAGGAATTAAGAAACAGAATCAACAAATAGTAATTATAAATTTGCTGAAATTTATTTGCATACGACGAAGATATGAATATACATTTACATACGACCTAAAGTAACAACTTCGTCCAGAATATAAGACAGATTTTCGCGCATATAATATAAGCAGCCCCGTATCTTCACTTACTTTTTAGAGGGGGCAATAACTGAAAAATGCCGCTCCCGCCCCCTTGAATTTATTTTTATCATACAGTTTGCAAAATTTGTCGCTTAAATTTTCGGCCCTCTGAACTTGCCGTCCGGGCCAAGGGCCCGGCTTGCAAGATCCGACACTGAAAATAAGGCTTAAGTTGTACAAGAATTTCGAAATAAAAAGTTTCACGAAGCAATAGAATACTAAAGTCTGTTCTCCCATTGGCTTTTATTGATTGAGCATATTCATGCAACTACTACCCTATAACAAGCGATGAAGTAGTAGCCTAATCGCTAGCTTTAGCGATTAAGTAGTGGTTAACGTGAGTGTCAAAACTGCCGTCAAACTGCACGGCGACTTTACCAGCTTACGGGTACTCACGATATGTGGTTTTTGAATTATTTTTTCCGATATTTCTATCCAGTTACATCTAGTGTCTATATCACTATCTAGTGATCACGGCGAAACAGATACAGACAATTTTTCGAATAAATCAACCATGTAAATATTGCGTCGCGATAATGTAGCTTTAGCAATAATCGCGTGATATTAGCCAAAGTACGATCAGTCTAAGAATTAAAAATACAATTACTTTTTGTAGACGATATCCATACTTATAACGACGTTTTGTAAATATTATTATCGGTAAAAATACCTTGTTGCCTAATGATCCCGAAAGTCTAAGCTGGTCATAAAAGCTTTTGTATTCAAAAAATGTATCTAATAAATATCAAAATAAATCTTTAAAATAACAGCATATAATATTTAAAACAAGTTAACCAAAACGAACAATATGACCTATACATATTTGGAACCTGGAAATTAGATGACTCATCGCTGCATGTATTATGTTTCATGTTTCTTATGTATTATGTATGTAAGGAATATAAATATTACACAATAAGCTACGGCTGATTACGAATTGCACATTATATTGACAATCCTATAAATTGATGTAAAATATTTACAAAAATATATAAGTCTTGTTGGACCGTCCGAGCAGACGCTGTTTTGCTTTAAAAAAAATTATCGCAAAGACGTCAACCATTGGAACTAATATCTTTAACTCGGAATCAACACAATACATTCACAGATTTTCATAAAAAATGACCGTTTCGGAGATAAGCTTGTACGAACACAGGGACACTTTGTTTGAGATACGTGTATGTAGATACCTATTAAGATAAAGAGGCTTTTTTGTGTGTTAGTGTACACATACTATGTATATCTCTTGTTTTAATCACCAAACAAGCCGACGGGAATCACAAAAAGTGACAAATAACCTGTGTAAAACAATGGTAGGCCAAATGACTTTATTCTTAAGTCCAGTCCATTGCTCAACACGTTACATCATTACAAAAATAGTGTGAACAAAACCGGTATTGTTTCAACACGTGCGTTTTCACGTCGGAAAACAAATTGGGTTAATTTGTATCGTTTGAAAAGTTGCTGCGTGTGTCGGGGCTTAATTACGGTGATCTAATTGCCATTAGTGACAGACTAAGTTCTATAAATCAGTACTATCTAGTTCGTAAGCTAAGGTAATCTAAATCTTGTATAGAATAAGTACAACATAAGAGTATATTGATACAAGATATGTGTATTTTGAAACAACATATGAGTATTTTGATACAAATTGGCTGATCCCGAATTTTATTTATGAGATAGGAGTTAGCTGGACTAGGCGTAGCTGTTGGCTTGACAGCCCTTCAAAGAATTTGATAGCGAAAAAATTCTTCAGATAAGAAAAACACTGACCCTTCGATTTTCGGGGAGCCCTTAGGTCAACCTTATTCTGATTTTTTGGTAAAGATTGGACTTTACTTACGTTAAGATTTTAAAGGACTTTAGCCCTTATTGTAGTGTTATTAATAGCGTTATATTATTCATTTAAAAATCGCGCTATTTTTTATCATCATTGTAACTACAAGGAAATAATATTTACTATATTTACATGCTGCGAAAGTGTTTTACTTATTTATTTAATCCTAATAATAAGAACATGTAAATTATTTTATTTCTCAGTATTCCTAAAACTAAAATTTAATACTGAATATATTATTGGCATTTGAAACAGGTAATATAAAGGCAGTATTGCTTGCATCATTTACTATCAAGCTAAATGTATTTCAGTTCATTCATTAATGAGACATCAAAAAAGACCAAAATTGCATAAAAATACCTCGAAATTCAATGTCTATTTAAGGCTTAACCAAGGCTCTTTTATCTTAGGCTGAGATCATTCAATTTCTATTAAGGATTGTTTTGGCCTCGAGCTACTAAATTTTAATGTTGTTTGGTTTACATTTTTTCTTGCAATGAATAAAACATTCGTGTAACAGGAAACACGTTCCTTTTTAGGCCAAATGTCATGTATTAAATGTCTATTTAGAACTATTTAAAAACTAGATTCTCGGCCGCGACACCGCCCTCATATTTTTGCCGCTTGGTCACGAAGCCCACGTAAAATTTGCTTACAAACGTCAGAACTGAGCGAATTTCAGCATTTTACAGCGAAATTACGTAGCCTTATAAGAACGGAAACACTTGACGCTCAACGCTAACGCTCGAAGGTGGTAGAGCACTTTGTGGTTCGACCCCAGAAGCTCCACCGCCACACCTATTTCTGCCTAATAACAGCAGTGTTGCGCGCTGCTGTGTTCTGGTCTGAAGGGTGTGGTAAGGGAGACATACTTTTCCGAGGCATTCCATCTTAGTCCTCAGGGGTAGCAACGCCAACCTTGGGTGAGACTTTGATCTTACCTAAGGTTGATTACAGATGTTCATAGGCGGCAGTGGCCACTTACCAGTAGGTGGGCTGCATGCTCGTTTGCTACTTCCATAATATATAAAAAAAAAACGCTAACGTAACCCACCACTAAATTCAAATTCAAAATTCAAATTCATTTATTATCGGATAACACGGATCCATTTGGGAAGTAAACAGTGGTATTGGTAAATAAATTTTACATTTATTCATTATATTACAATATTGTCAACGACATTATTATAGGGAAGATATTCGATCTCATTGAGAGAGTTTAATCGGGTAAAGAGAGAACCATCGACGGCCGAAAATAAATCCATGCGCGGTGTGCGCGCGCTTTATGTTGATTTGGCCGTAGCTTATGCATACACGAAAGCTTAAATTGTCTCAATACATTACAGTAAATTTACTGTCGATTTGTGATCGAAGCCGAAGCCGAAGTCAATTATTCGGCTATGGCCTCAACCTTTGTCAAGTCAAAGGTTTGAAAACCAAAAGAAATTCAATTCTAAATTGGTTATAGTGAATTTTTAACGATATATTTTTTGTAGATTTGGTGATAAATAACTTCCTAAGTTAATTCTGTAATTAGCTTAGGAAGTTAAGGAGCAAAGTATATAACTGTGTTATATACTTTGCTCCTTTTTTAAAACGATAATAGTTCGAATAATGTGAATTTCATACACTATTCATTGGGGCCACGCAAGCCCCAATAGAGTTTTCGCTTACCCTTGCGCTTGACCATTTCAATCGCAGTATCATGTATTCTATATAGTTCGTTCAATTTAGGCGCTTGCTAGAACCTTTGGCTTCGGACTTCTTCGAATCAAACTTTGGCTCCAAAACTTCGGACCATTTTGACCGAAGCCGAAGTTTTCACTAAAGGTGTTTATTTAAGGCCGAAGGTGGCCGAAGCCGAAGTCGATGCTTCAGTCGGACATTACAGTCAACGCTGATACTTGCAGCGTCAGTCGGGAAAGCGCTTAAAATGAATTTTATATGGTCCTCGGGCTAATGTATGCATTGTTGTGATTCGCATTATATATTTTTTGATTGACTCAGTCGAATACAATAAGATCAAAAGCCTCTACATTCCGTGTGGTGGCAAATGACTGATTAATTGATTTTAAACACAAATAAGTGTGTCTATCGAGTTTGCATTGAGGCGGTATTAGTGGAAAAGTAATGTCAAAAAGTTTTAGTCTTTATTTTACTAGCGTTCTATCGAGTCTGACTGTAAGTCAGTTTATATTTATAGTATAGATACACAGAATTTTAAAGTGTTAAAAATGGTAAATATAGTTGGGCGAATTACTGAATATTAATTAATTTTATTAAACCTATGACACTATAAGTACAGGTCAGATATAAGCTAGGTAATGATGACCTTAAACTACGATTTCAAAGTGGTTGGATTCTTCATGGATCCACTTTATAGGTACTATCGCTAAAACTATTTCTGCTAAATAACGAAACGTAAAGCTGCCTTGCTTTGGTTTTTAAGTCTAATATATTTCTTAGGTTCAACATTGCAGCCGTCGTCGTCTTTAGATAAGATTATAATTTTATCTGGGGTTGATTACAGGTCCATGGGCGGTAGTAGTCACTTAGCATCAAGTGGACTGTATAAAGGGCTCTACATATACTGCTGTCAATGTCATTTACTACCATATTTGCTGTCAATGTTTGACAACCGCGTGGCGGAGCGGTCACAGTACTGGTCTGCCACGCAGTGGGTCCCGGGTTCGATCCCCGGCCAGACAGACATCTGAATGATGAGTTT
>MOOZ01000021.1:625886-641703 GCA_002930495.1 Cecropterus lyciades | reverse complement strand
TAAACACGATTCAATGTCGCATTAACCGTATCGAATCGATTAAACCATGCCGTGATTTTAAATTGTTGATTTTAGACTATATACATTAATTGGTACTACTTTAACAAGGCTAACTTGTTAGTTACGTGTTCGTTGAGAAATATCGTTTTTCGTGGCAGGGGAGGCTTATCAATAAGGGCACAGGATTAAGCAATGACGTGTACGAACGCGTCAACTGGTCACGCGATTTCACAGATTCTTAAGCAATGTTTTTTTGGAAATTTTAAGACATTGTGTGGATATAATCTGTATTTATGTTGCTGTAAAATTGTACGTAAGTAATAATATTAATACTTTTTGCGTATAATCACTGGCATAATCAAATTGCGTTTGGGAATCGACCAGGCCAAAAAGGTCTTTCAATAAAGAGGATGCTGTAGTTTATATTTTAGGTAAAAATAATATTTCCTTTTTTAGAATCTTCCAAATATTTGGAAGTATTAATGAATGAAACAACACTTACAAGTACAGAAGCATTCAGTAATAATGAACATAATGATCTGTGAACCATATTTTATCACAAATACAAAATGGCGGAAGTTTGTCTAAACGACCTCTAACACATCGTTCATTCATTCAGTGCTAACATCGTTGAATAATGAGCGGGAAAAAATTGTAGGCGGTTTGATTGTTTTTCGTACAATTGAAGCAATTTAATGTAAACCTTCAGATGATGGATGGTAACTTGACGTCGAGAGATTCAACGATTCCTAAGAATAAAAAGGGATATAATGAATGATTTGCAATTTGTGAAAAAAACCAAATTGTGTGCTAACATTGTGTTCCTATAGGGAGCGGTTATTAAAGGGACGGTACGTTTATGTTTGTCCTTTTCTAGAACGAAGCCGGAACTTTTTAATTCGCTAAACATCTATCGTTATTAGGAGTTTAAAGTAAATAAATAGTGGAATTGGCAATTCAGAGAGCTAATGCTGCCAGTGTCTTTACACTACACTAAACTTCTACGGGTACACATCCACGGGGCAGCGACTTGACTCATTTATGTTATTTATAGTTTTTAAATGTAATTATATTTTTTACTAGAAAGAAGTAGTTTAAAACATAGTTATGTGATGTTATATAGCCTATACCCTTCCTCAATTAATTAATTTAAGTATTCAAATAAATTACTTTATTTATTAAAAGTGGAAATTTTAATTTGGTCCCTTTTGTTTTGTGCGATATCATTGTTGTTATGATTTCAAAACAATGTGTAGATACTACGATACGATAACGTGTGTAGAGTTATTTTTACATATTACAAGTAACGTGCGAGTATGTTCACAATACACGTTAAATAGTTCTACTAAGTACATTAAAATTAATCACTTTGCTACATCCGATAATAATAGAATGTTACTTATTTAAATAAATAAATAACTAAAAAAGCTAAATAAGTATATCTAAATAATACCTATTTACATTTTTTACAGCTTTTAAATTTGTAAATATAATTATTATAATACATGTATTAATTTCATTTTTAAAGTGCTAAAATTAATTAATAAATACTAACCACTCCGCTAAGGAGGTAGTCATTTAATTTGATTATATTAATTTATTTCACTTAAGTTATTATTTATAATTAATTATTGATAACGTTGAGTTAGCTACGTATAGTAGGTACATTTTTATACAGTTAAAAATGGTTATGTTTCTACTTTTGAAATATTACTAATCGGAAGTCCTTGAACAAAAATATTTTTGTCAACATAACTTTCACTTCCGAACTTTTAAGTTATTTTTGTATGTGTCCTAATCGACTGCGATAAATATACCTTTAAATTCTGTTCGGTAATAATATTCGATCATTAAAATAATCAATATGTCGCGTAACATGTAAGTACAGTAAGTGTTTTTATTCAGCTTAAATAACAAAAACTAGGTCAAATACAAAATGTCACAATTTTAATTAACTGATATTTTAATTAAACTCGCAAAAGGTACAAATTATTTTAAATTTATGTTACGGTTTTAATAAAATACTCTCGTAAACAGGATACTATTAATCTTTTGGAATAACACATACGTTATTTGTCAATCAAAGGAATTAAGCAAAAACTTGTATGTCGTTGTTTCCTGTGCAATATTTAAGCTATTTACTGCATAAGCACGCCCAGATAATTATTTTTATGGTATCTTGATAATATTTAGTACAGGCTTGGCATTATTAATTTGTTCGTTTGCAAGAAAACGCTTAAATATTGTATATTTTGGCGGGTTTTTTTAATTATTTGTTTTTAATTTATCTAATTATCAAGTTAACGAAGTTGGGCTGAAAGACAAGAAGCTAATGTGGTAAAAATAATATTTACAAAAAAATTTACGATTTTCCTTTTTCCGCACTTTTAACAATTCTATTTAAATACATCAAATATTAATTTTATGACAATAAAAGTGAAACAAACAGGGTTAGAAAAAATAAATGATATTTATGTTGATTTAGTTACGTATTTTGCAATAGGTGCTATGCAGTTTAGTAATCAACTTAAATTAAATGTAGTAGGTCAACTTACATACAAGTTGACCACAATATTATATTATTTATTATAAAATCTTTCCACTGACTCACTTCTACTTAAATTAATTTCGTCTAGCTTCCGACAACTGGTTGTCAAGTAGTACTAAAATAGTTTGAATATCTAAACTGATCGTCATAGACAATCTTAAAGCCCAGTTTTTGCATTTAAGACACTTCCTTCCTTAATTATACATTGTCCAAATGATAAATAGAAAATGGCGGACTCGTCAGCTTATGACGTCTCAGGAAATATAAATATTTTACGCATAAGTATATTTTTTTATCAGACTGAGGTAGTAAACGACATATGCAGTCCACGTGATAGGGAGTCGAGACTGTTACATGTGTAAGCAACTTCATAAAGAACAGGAGTTCTATCTGAATTCGATCACAGATGCTACTCACGAGAAATAAGATGGTCGACTCATGTTTTAGTGAGTGAAGCAATTATCTGCGCATATTTATGCGAAATGGATAAAAATCGCTACTTTGCGGTTAAACTTTTAAACAGATTCAAATAATTCGGCCTTGGACAGACCCAAAACAAAGTAATCAAATCGACTCCTAATGCAACACACAATTTACAGCGAATGTTATAATATTCGCAAGTAGACGTACTACTTGCGAATATTAATGTCTCACTACATGATATATTGCTTCGAGTCAATCTCCTTGTAGTCCTGTGCAGATATCCATATACTGAAAAAGTTTTATTTATTAGGTGTCTATTTAGTTTTATGTTAATTAACTTGTACCATCACTTCCAGATGCACTGTAATTACAGTAGAGCTACTGTATTTTCAACTGTTTTACAGAAGACTGCAATGGGTCTTTACAGTATACAGTAATATTTTATTTTGATTATGATCGAGGAATGACTTTTTTGGTCGTCAAAATGCACAAACCTAGGGAAAGTAGATGACCTTTTTTTTCGTCTACCAAAATTTCCCTTCAAAATTGTTTAAAATGTCACGATCTGGAAGCACCGATCCGTCCAGTTATTTAAATCAGTTGCAAGTCTATATATTATCCCCTTCATCCGCCTTAATTTTGTTCCGACTTTTCTACATTTAATACACTACATACTGTAGTAGTGTATATATAATAAATTTATTAATATTACTCTAAACTCCCAAAGTTACTGAGATTTCCTACCATTTTTTAAAATCACGAACATGTCAAGGTTTTAATCAGTTTTTATTGATATTTTTTTAATGTTAAAATAACTCAATAAAGCATAATAAAAGGAGTTTAGTCCTTAAGTACGATTGTCTAAACAGGCGCAATAAAATTAAATTTGAATAAGTTTCAATTGTTGCAAACAGCACCATCTATGTGACGGATGAGAAAACTTGAAGTAATATTCAATTTTTGTAAACAACGCCATCTATGCAACAGATAAAAAAGGGAAAGGTGCGCACATTAGGTTGTGCACCAAGAACGTAACGAGGTGATTCGATCACTAGATTTTACTTCTTATATTCTTCTCATACCGGGCGCTTTATATGAAAATCGATTCTTAAGGAGTAAACTCTAATAAATGTAACCTTAGAGATCCAACAGGGTTCATTAAATTAATAAAAGTACGAACATACAACTAACCGATGGTGAATTGTCGTTTTCGTCTATGGACACTATGATCAATTTCAGATAGGAGAGATTAAAAAACGGCCGCCAAGATTAATAAAGTTAAGCTAATAGGCGCCAAGCCAAGTCCGTAAAAAAATAGGACAGTTTTACCAGTGTTCGGCCACAGATACAATGATCCTTCTGACGATAAAGTTTGAATTCGTAATTCGTATTAGTGTGTCCTCTTAGTTATTTATTGGTTTTAGAATCCGTTTAAGGCCGTATTCCCATCAGGTGGTAGGGTAAAAGTAGGCCTGTACAAAATAATGACATCCGATTCGATTACAAAACCCATAAGCGTTTTGATTTGATTAAAATAGGAAATTACTACATTCTTGTAGTTACTAGTTATCGATATTGCGTAGTGCGGTGGGCAGATCATCTTGATAAAGGCAGCGTGACGTAACTAGCTAAACATAAATTGGTGAATCTAGGATATTACGAAATATAGCGAATTTGGAATCGCCTTATTTAAAATTTACTTAAATGTCATGTCGCAATATATGTTTATTTATCCGGTTCTGTCACACCTCTTGATTGATTTTAATGATTGCGCCTAATTTATTATCTGTTAATGTTAAAATAAATAAATGTGAACTTTATAGCAGCAAAATTAGTCCATCACTGATTAAGTTATTACACATATACATAATAACTACTAGTTATTATGTATATGTATAAATAATCAAGAATTTATGACATAAATTGTAGTCTAAGCAATATATAGGTAGTTCAGTTTTTTTTTTAATTACATTATTTAGCCACTTACCATCAGGTGGGCCGAATGCTCGTTTGCTACGCCCTTACTATAAAGAAAAGCCTAGGGTGGCAGATTTTAGGGGCGGCAAAGATAATCTTGACGATTCTTTTTCGTCCACCAATTTCTAAGATTGTTTAAATGTTGATCTTATTACGGGGCGGTAAAAATAATTAGAATAAGCTCAGTGGCGTGGAGTACCTGGGTCAGAGGACTCCATGGCCCTCGGGTGGCACGTCTTCAGGGTGGCAGAATATTTAGATCTGCCGACCTTTTGTTTTTCCCTGACTTAAATTTCTAAATGGCTGGCGACTAATTCAATTTCGGCCACGCTACTGAATAGGCTAGCCTACTAGCGATAAAAATAAAGTTAATGTTTTATTATATTCATTGTCAACCCATTATTGTCCCACTGACGGACACGGGACTTCTCTCAGAGAGAGAGTTTTTTTAGGCCATAGTCCACCGCGCTGGCCAAGTGCGAATTGGAAAACCTTCATACACCTTTGAGAATTATTTTTTTTAAGTGAACTCCCAGGTGTACAGGTTTTTCTCACAATCAGTGATAATTAATTTCTAATACGAACATCATTTTAGCAAAGTCAGTGCTAATATAAACCTTTTTTTTGTATCAAAAATAATACGAAATCGTTAGGTATTTTAATTGTAATATCACATATTTCAGTACCGCTAGCAAAGTTCGACTGATATGTTTGAGGTTGTACCTCCCTGATCAGACCATTCTCGTTTTGCCATTTGCATACATGTTGGTAACAGCCAATGTTTTGTTAAAATAAGGTAGGCTATTATATGGGGCTATTTGCCCTGGGAAGGGCCTGAAGGACAGCACTCAAGGGAAGCACCGGTGAGTTCTATGAGATCTCGGGGTTTCCATATAACTATACATTGAGGCCACCGAGGAGGTTTTAGTGAGTAAAAATCTCACATAACTCTGCTTTTCCCCAAAAAGATATGATATCTTTTGAATATTTTCCCCGGTACAAAAAAGTGACGCTATGAAATACCGTCACCCCATGAAGTGGCAAATCTGACAGATTGCAAGACCACGATCTGACATGGACCGATAATCCGCGGCCTTGTCATCTCGTAGAAACACTTACGAAATGATTAACTTGTTAGAATGTTCAGTTCTGATAGCTGATAAGTAGATTGTTTTAGACGGGTTCTTGTTAAGTAATTGCTGCAACCTTAGGCTTAGTTTAAAGCTGCAACTTGTTTTTTATTACTTTACAGTTAGGTTTCAGTTCTAGAAAATATATACCTTATTGTAAAAGTTCTTTAAAAATATGTAGATATAAATATAAATAAAGCCGTAACAATATGAAACTAAATTGAAAAACCATACGGACAAATTCTGTCACATAAGTCACGAAGCATAGACCAAAAGAAATATAACCGATAATATAGAAATTCTATAAAAATATGTAGATATGACTTTCTGGTCTGATTTGTGATAATCTATATAATTATAGATATGATATATGACGTTAGTGTGGATCCATACGATTTTCCAATTAAGTTTCTTATAAAATGTATTTGGAAAATCGTCGTGTGGATTATGTATTTTTTATTATAGGCCAGCGTTTGGCTGATCTCATTTATGTCTAAAAGAAAACGTTTAATATGATGCACCCTTAATTGCCGTCTTCCCTGACTGTATTAATACTATGATTATGATTATAACACTAATCCGTGTCCATCTTTACAGGACGTCCGCTCGCTGGTCAAATCGAAGCATGTCCAAGGTCTGGAGATATATGATGCTCACCGCAAGCTCAACAAGACGAAGGTTGTGGACATCGTGGACTCCGCCAGAGCCGCGATCAGCTCCTCAGGTGGCGGGCCTCTATTCCTGGCGCTTCCAGCTCATCCAGAACTCCTCGCTAAATACTACGACCTAAGGAACCTAGTCAAGAAAACTGATCTCATGATGGTGCAAACACACGCCCTAGGGCTCGTTAAGAAGATGACCTATCACCCGAGCAGGCTGAGTGGGCTCTGGGATATGATGAATACGGTAAGTTTTTTAGCTTTTTTTACTTTTTTCAACTAGAAGTAACGAGTGTTTAGATACTGTTTACTCCCATATATGGACATATAGGGCAATGACGTTATAAGTAATATCATATAGGTACGTTGCATAAGACTTGAAATAGTTACTATTAGTAAGAACTAAGATGGAACGTCTGGAGAAAAAGTGAATGTACCTTGTAACATTTTCCAAACCAGAATACAGTAGCCAGACATTTGCTTTAAGGCGATTAGGCTGTCGGTGCCACCGCAACTGAAATTCAAAGAGTAGGTATGCAACATTTTAAATTAAATACGAGGTCGACGAATTGCAGCAAATTTCGCTATAATTTGCAATGAAATTTTCTGGCCTTATAGAATCGGGAATATCGCTTTGCACGAATAACCGCACAATTCAAAATTCGTCAATTTTAGGTTAAAGATACAGTACAGATAAAGTTTTATCCTAATTATATTATTGTAGAATTGAGAACTTGGTGCTCAACTCTGCTGTGGTAAATGTTACTCTTTCTTAAATTATTTTAACTTAATTAATTTAAAAGATTAAAAAGTCATTGTTTAATCTTTACCTTGCTCTCCTGTTAAATTAACGTTTTTGTGTTGTGTCATTATTCGTGTAAAGGCACAAAGTTGACGCTTGCAGCGCCAATCGAGATTACGTTGAGCGTTGCGGTTCGTGGCTTTCGGGGGTCTCAGGTGAACATAATAATTTTGATGTTGCATCTGGAGCCATTGTGGACTTGTGTTCCTGTGCGTTATCTTCTATCGTAAGATTATATCAGTTGTTCTCAGATATAAGTATTCCACATTTGAAATTTGAATTAAGTATTAATATTTATATGTCAAAATACATTTACTTTTCTGGTTTTAGTCTTAATTTTGAACGTAAAATCTAAACTCAAAGTTCTTTTAATATCAGTAAATTAGGAATATCATAAATAGATACAGATAACTAACATAAACAAAATACCTGGGAGAGACTATAATTATGTTCGTTCACATACAGCCGTTTCAAATGAACCATAAAAAATCATTCTGTTATATTGCTTCCAGTGTTTTATTAATTGTCTTCCTACTTATCGAGTTTCCGACTTCGATTACAGAAGTCCTCAGACTGATGTCCTCAATAATTCAGCCACTAGGTCAGTCATAACTATCTTATGCTGTTATGATATTATATGATAAAACATATTTTGGATGCGCGAATGCAACATTAACGTGGTTTTATGCGTGCGTCAGTTGAGCAAAATAATTTCGCGCGAAAAACAAATGTACAAGGTAGACTACATTAGACTACGTAATGGACTACATTTTTAAGATAATAAATATTTTATCATTAAGGGTGTGGACTTTCATTATTTTTATGGAAAATTACGTTGTTTAATTTTAATGTAATAAAAGAAGTAATACAATGTAAGTGAGAAATACACATAAAAAAGATAAGTGTGTATGTATTCAATATACAATTGTGTCATCTCATATATAAAATTCTCGTGTAGCAATGTTAGTTACCTTACTCTTCCGAAACGGCTTTACCGATTTTTACCAAATTTTATATGCATATTCAGTAGGTCTGAGAATCCGCTACTATCTATTTTTCATACCCCTAAGTGATAAGGATTGTTCACCCTTAACATTTTTTTTAATTTTTGAACAAAATTTTTTGTTTTTACTTTTTTATAACATGGCATTAAAAAGTTCATACAACTCTAAATTTTTACCCTTTTATCACCAACCCCTATTTTTAATAGTCATTTTAGTAATTTAATCATTTATATGGCAAAACAACGTTTGCCGGGTCAGCTACTATGGAATAAATATAGTAGAATAGAATGGAATACAACTGTGTGATATTCATAGTAGAAGAGCATGGTATCTCCATAAGAAATTACTCAAATAAGAATAAAAGCTTAGTAAAATACAATGAAACAAAACAATGCAATAAACAACCAAATATGAGGATGAATAATATGAAGGGAGAAAAGTAGAATAGAACTTGTGGTTCGAGTTCGGAGGTACGACCGCCGCACATATTTCTGTCTAATAAGCAGCGCATAAATGATGTTTTATGGTTTAAAGGGTGCGGTAAGGGCGACATACTTATCCGGGACTTTCCAACTAATTCAAATAAAAAAGTTTTCGTCTTAAAACAAAAAAAAAACAAAATAACTTTGTAATGAATTGAAATGTGGGAACTGAAGTTGCTGACCCTTAGGGGTAGCAACGTAACTATTTGTCGCCAATCTCAGGTAAGACTAATGTTATCTAGGGTGAATTACAGATGTCCATGGGAGGTAGTGGTCACTTACCATGAGGTGGACAGCACGCTCGGTTGCTACTTCTATAATAAATAAATCTATAAATATAAATAAAATTAAAGTGTCTGTTCGTAATATCAAAATAATAGCGCTTTACCAAATGCATATGGAATTATATACGATACTGATAACAAAACATCAACAACTAAAGTTTTTGCATTTCTGTCTGTTTGTTTGTTCTGGGTAATCTCTGAAACAGCTGGACCGATTTTGACAGGACTTTCACTGTTGGATAGCGGATGTCATAAGGCGTAACTTAGGCTACTTCTATTCTAGAAAATGTAATTAGGGTTTCGTATAAGAAATTATAATCTAAGAAACCGCGCGCGCTCTATGCGCACATTTAAATACAGTAAATTAATTTTAACTACTTTAAGGAAAAATGAAGTACTTACGCAGTACTTAGGGTTTTCCCTTTTCACAATCGCCCGCTCCATTACCTTAGTTAAATTAAAGCCTATTTTCACATTTGTGTCACAGAATATGCGACTTATTCTAGGCTGCGGTCTATGTTTGTTGCAGATCCGGTAAAAATTAACATTTATTTCAAATTATATTAATATCACGGATACAAAGTTGCTTTAAATTATATTAAATGATGTCATTTGAGCTGCTATAGCTTTGTGGTAGTGTGGTAGTATTTGTGGTGTAACTGTAAATATAATAATCATAATTTTATAAAAATAACGATATAAACATGTACTTAATAAAGAAAATAATATTATAAGTAAGAATAAATATTTCTAGGAAAACAAAATGTAATTTCCTTGTTCTTAGTACACACTGTTATTTTTTTTGTTGTTGGGTGAGATAGTCAACTTGCCAAACCAATTTCTGTTTAATAACAGCAGTATTAGAGCCTGCTGTGCTCTGGCTTGAAGGGTGTAAGGAGAGGTCCTTGTACGAGACATTCCAACTTAGTCATCAGATGCATATGTGGTCGACCTCAGTAATCTAATATATATCTCAGTAGTCTAATATATGTCCAATCGAGTGCTTACTGATTTCGTCTGGGGTGGACCATAAAGTCCATGAGACTGCAATGGCCATTTACCAAGGTGAACTGCATACTTTGCTGGTGGTAATCCATAAATTGAGACATGTAGGAAAGATCTTTCGGCTTAATATCGCGTTTTTTAAAGAATGAAGCGAAAAGAATGAAGTAAACATGTTTCTCGCCTAATTTTATTCTCATGTGCGATTGGGCGCTACAAATATCACTACATTTGAGGACAGGGGAGTCGAATAATCGCCAAAATCGCAAATATTATATGTGTGTGTAAACATTGTGTAGAACAACATGCGTACAATTTCTATTTGTCTCACCGCGCTTACATATTTGTCTAGACCCTTTTGAAGAGTGAAGGCAAACTGGTACGAGAAAAATTCCAGCGATATGCTCCTTTGGCTCTTATTTTGTAGATCATAAAGGCCATTTTCCTATTGCCCATTGTAATGAATGCGACTCTCATTTAGTACAACTAGGCCATATGACAGGTGCATCTTTGAAGTTTAGATTCCTTAGTAATTTAGCAAGTTTAGTTATTTCAATCTTTTTATATCTGGTTGGGGATTATTGAAATATTATTTACTTTCATAATTCTATTGTAATTTGATACACATGTATGTTAATACAGTAACAGGTTCGTTAGAATTTCAACAGTTAGAACGTGATTTTAAAAGTTTGGGTAGAATTAAATTTTGACATACTTGCGGCATAGCATTTGGATAATTTATAAAATCGAAATAGCGAAGAGGTAGTAGACCAGGGGTACTACCTAAATTCGATTTTAATTTAACCTAATAGGTGCCATTCTTAATGATCGACTCATATATAAGTCAGCAGGAATCCATACCCGTCAATGCAATACTCGCTTCACGCTAAAAATAGGCGCGGCGCACATAGGTAATCTCCTCTACCTCCGGTAGAGTTATATAGGATCTACCATCTTACAAATCCGAATAATGTTAATCAATAGAAATGGAACTGGTGACCTACTCTATCGATCGATGGTGGATGATTGTGGGTGGTGGAGATGATGGTCGATAACTGGTGCGTTGCTATCTCTGTGGTAGTGCTTCCAGATACACTGTAATTACAGTAGATCTTTTTACATTACAGTAGATTTTTAACTTTTTTACTGTATATATTACTATTTTTTACTGTATGTATTTGTATTCGGTCATTACATTATACAATAATTTTTTTTATTTCAATTATGACCGAGGAAGGACCGTTTTTGTCGTCAAATTGCACAAAGCCTGGGGAAGTGAGAAACTTCATGACCTTTTTTTGTTTTTTTCGTTTCGACCAAAATTTCCTTTAAAATGTCGTGTACTGTAATTTTGTACAAAACTCTGTAATTTTCAGTAGAAAATTAGTATTTTCTACTGAAAATTACAGAATTTTGTGATCGTGATTATAAAATTACAGTAATTTTATAATCACGATCTGGAAGCACTGCTCTGTGGACTTTATAAGAACGCCTCGTGTCCTATGTTTTGCCTAGAAGTAAAAACTTGTCAGCGCCTAATCCGGCTTTTATTTAGGGAGACCTTCATTTTTGATAACCTAAACTAGATGGAAATTGATGGGGAGATCTACCGTCTTCTGATTATGCATTGCTCCAGATTGACATGGAT
Source organism: Cecropterus lyciades (assembly GCA_002930495.1). NCBI lineage: Eukaryota > Metazoa > Arthropoda > Insecta > Lepidoptera > Hesperiidae > Cecropterus > Cecropterus lyciades. The sequence goes on along the minus strand of MOOZ01000021.1, from coordinate 629,744 downwards.
ATAAAGAGCTAGAATTTTAATATTAGGTATTAGTCCTAAGCAATCCTAGCAGAACAAAGTAGAAAAATCAATTAATAAAAAAAATATATGATATAAAATGATTCAAGTCTAGATATAATTGATGTTAGTAAAGTAATATAATGTTAAGTTTAAATTATCCATACATTTTACTTGATAAGTGTTAGGAAAACTTGTTTTAATCAGTGTATTTTCTGTTACAAACAAACATTAAGAATGATATGAATCTTGGGAATTATTTCGCAAACTTCCAAGAATTGCCAGTAATATATGCAAAATCACTAGTAAAGTGCATTGTATGAAATGTACAGTTTATTTAGCATTCATTTAAATAAATTGCAATCAAGTGCCAGCGGAAAATAGGTATTTATTAGCCAATAATTCACCTTCTTTGTCTATTTTATGTTAACTAAGTACGTAATCCTATGGCCATTATTTTAGATCCTTCTTTCGCCACCACGGTTCTCAAATAACCGATCAATGTCATTACATTTCTTCAATAGTAAGTGTTAAATAATGCGCATTGACAAAGTGCGGTATGTTGTCGGTCTTAAATAACGTCACTCGCTTTCTTCCCGTAGATGTCAGTCCAGTAGAATGGCAGCAGCATCTTACTGTTTAACACCAACACCTACTGGGATCAACATGTATGTTACATGTCAGACGCTGTGACTATCGGCAATAATCCCCATTAGGGAAGTTCTAAGTACAGTAGGGAACATGAATATTTTCATACGTCCATGGACGGATGGATGAAAATCTCAAACATGTTTTGATTTCAGGCCAAAGGCTTTGATTTCCATTTTTGTTAAAAACATGTACTTACCGACTGTTAGACGTTGCTAGTCAGTTAATGATCAATGAAAAAATAATTATCTATAGAATCTATATTACGTATTTTGATTTTTGACTTTGAATCAGTGTAAAGTCTATCGTATATTCCTTATACGCTGTTTTAACAGCAAAAGCTCATGGTATTTCATTTTTATAATTCCAGGACTCTGTAGTAGACCTGGTTATAGGGCTCGGCGTCCCAGCATCAAAGCTGGTCATCAGTTTGCCCGCGACAGCTCGCCAGTTCCAACTACAGAATGAAACGCTCAGTACTCCCGGCAGTCCGACAGAGGAGGACGAGCCTAAGGAAATCGATCAGGCGGAGCTGTGCCGACAGCTCAGGAAGGGCAGGTGGACCTTGGAGAGAGATCAGGATCTGTCAGCGCCTTACGCTTTTAAGTAAGTTCATATTTGTAAACCTGATATATACGAGGATAATAAAATTATACTTATAAGCAAAACTGATATATTTGATCACGGGGATCACGAGGATCAAATCATGATTTATGACAAAACGAATGCATGAATAGACACATATATATATATATATATAGTATTATTAAAGATCAGTGTTATTCTTCAGCAGTACCTGTCTACTTTGACGAGATTATTATGTATCTATTATGTATGTAGTTATGGAAGTTTCTTTTTGATCATAAAACAGTAATTTACATTTGTATCTTTCTAATTAGTAAAATAAATTAATAAAAATCTTGTATATAGGTATGTATTTAATGCCTGTTACAAACGTTATTTTATTTTAATTGTTAATACATATTATTATGCAGTTACATTTATTTATTTGCCTTTTCAATATTGTTTCGACACATATCAGTAGATACCTACCTACCTAATCTAATGCTAAATAACAGTGTCAGTAAATATTATTTACTGACACTGTTATTTAGCAATAGATTGTTTAACTTTATTAGGTGTAGCAATAAAAATTTATAAATAAATGTATTCCACAGGGACAAAACCTGGATATCGTTCGAAGACGCATCCTCAGTGGACGTGAAGGGTAAATACGCGCGTGTGCGTGGACTGGCCGGCCTGGCGCTGCAAGGGGCAGATCGCGATGCAGAGACGCCATGCGGACCCACGCTCAAGCAGACCTTGAACAAGGTGCTCAACCAGCAGAGCCGAGCGCCACGTGCTGCTGTTTTGAGGTGAGTGGAAGAAACCAAAAAAGCATCACGATCAAATTTTTGAAGTATAGGGAGAGTTAGAACTAGAATGTGAAGGCCAAAGAGAGCTATGATCAAAAACAGAAAGTAAAGTAAAATACGTTTTACAAAAACTAGAAGGTAAAAGAGGAGGCGTTATGAAAGACTTAAAATTATGATATAGAATAGGATTAAAGAGAGAAGAAATGAAGTAAAAGGAAAGATTTAAGGAAAAGTAGAAATTAAAGTAAAGTTTAGATAGGTTGTAAGAGTCGTTGCAACAAAAGTGAAAAGTAAAATAAAAGGAGAGGTTTTAGCAGAACTAGATAGTAAAATAAAACGAGAACTAGACAATAAAACACAGGTTTTCGAATAGCTACGTAGTTGACAATGCTAACGTATATAGTAGACAAAATAATTGCGATTATGTCAGGTTCATATTGAACGCCTGTTGTAAAAATTATGGCAAATTTAAAATATGTACCTACTTATACCATACGCAATCCATCTATAGGACATCTTTCTAATTCTTAAACCGGTAACAATCTAAACTTAATTTAATAACTAGGAACTGTTCCCATCTTTCCCAGATCGCTAGAAAACGAGATCCTGTCGGCGCCCTCTAATGCCCTGGAGGCGCTTCAAGTGTCTCCATACAGAATCACGCAGGTCGTGGACTCCGACGGTGTTATACACTCCATTCGTGAGGTGAGACATTAAACACTTCGGTAATGTGGGAAGTAAACTTGTTTCCCGTACGATTCAGCCATCTTTGGCAAATAGACCAACTAAAATCAAATAGAGTAAGGTATATTTGATTTTCTTGTTTATAATAAGCGTTTGATAATAATCTTAACTGAGAGGAACCGATGATATAGTCCAATAAAAGAGAAACTGATCCCAGAAATCAGTGTTTTTGCTTAAGTTTTACGTTTCTTTACTTGTCATTCCTATAGCCTATGGGCTATAGGAATGACAAGTAATGACGGCCAATTTTCATTGCATACTAACTGTATTAGTTTTGTTCTATTTCTTATCTAATAATCCAGTCTTGACTACCACGTGGAACCACAACAGGTTGTGATGTTCTTTTCGTTCAGTCCTTTTGATTGCGGAGCCAACGCCTCTTTATCGGAAGGACCGTTTATTGAAGACTTTATCTCATTTTCACAGGATACGAGAACTGAGTTCTCCTGCTCCCGTCAAGGCTACTTCGTCCACCCCCGATCCTGCGCGAGGTTTTACCGCTGTGTGAAGTTCGATCAGCTTTCGCCCGACTATACTGTGAGTATTTTGTTGTTTAGTTCGTTCAATAGATCCCATTCCTTAGATAACGCAGTACAGTTTTCGATTTTGTTGGAGATCACATGTCATATTTCTAAATACGTTCTAGTTCCTTAGAGAAATGTGTGAATTAAAAACTAACTATTAGCTGTTTTAATTTTATGATGAATAATATTTCCATTTTCAGAAAACTATAAAGATTCTTAATAAAGAGTTTAGCTTTTCAATATGTACTTAACGAGCATGTATTGACTAGAATTGTTCAAACTTTGAGGAGGTTTTTGCACTATGGGGTAATGAGTTCAATCATCTCCAGTTCACTGGAAGTTCTCGATCACGGAAAGGGTGCATAATAGTATAACACTAGCTAATTTATTACAGGTATTCGAATTCGACTGTCCCGCGGGTCTCGCGTTCGATGCCCGTTACGAAGTTTGTGTATGGCCGGGCAGCCTGCCGCACGCGCTGGCCTGCCCCGGCTCCTCCGAGATCGCACCCGTACCGCGCACCCGCTTCCTGTGTCCCGAACATGAGGGTACGTAGCTCAAACAGCACG
>MOOZ01000021.1:612491-625568 GCA_002930495.1 Cecropterus lyciades | reverse complement strand
TTATAATTATTCAAAGTTCTTACTTTACGCGGATATTCATTAGCTTCCTTTTGAAATAAGTTCTGGTGTTTGTTAACAAATAAACATGTTTCTAATATGTATAATATGTATATCACGTATCCAAAATACGCTGTTATAGCTGCAGATTTTGATACAGTCTGGCTTACTCTCCGCAGTGGGTAAATAAAGCTATTAATTTTTGAACATAATCCTTCGATCTGTGTGTGTGTACCACGGATCCGCTTCCTGTGGCTTGAACATATAGGTACATAGCTCACCTCGTACGCATGCATGCGTTTGTGCTTGTTATAAATCAAGTTTATTGTTATTCCTGAAGAAAGGTCGTCTACATGGCTTGGTTTAACCCAAGCTGCCTGTCACTTCCCATTGAAGCGAAAAGATAAAAAGAGACTATTTGATCTTCATTTTGAAGTACAATAAAATTATCATTCAATTACTTACTGAAAAGTTAAAATACTTCAAATCTTAATTTAGGTTAAAATTGGTTTGGTTTATATTACAATAAATTTTAAAGTCAACTAGAAACATAATTAAAAAAATAATATCCAGCCTCCATGAATGCCTTCAATCGTAGCTAGGAACAATCTCGACTAAGTCACCTTTCGTCAGTACCTAATAACTAAATCGGTTATCTATTTTGGAGCTACCATGCCACAGACATAGAAACTGATACACGCGTTCAATTTATAAATCTATTTTTCGGGTCGAGGGTTAAAGGAGACCCACTATGTTTGATGAGAAAAACAACAAAGTATTAAACAAGCCATTATTATTATTATATTTTCTATAAATCTGTTTCCAGGCTACTACGCAGACCCGGAGAACTGCCGCTGGTTCTTCGCCTGTCTGGACCACGGTAAAGCGCCGCTGACCGCGTACGAGTTCCGCTGCCCGTTCGGTCTCGGGTTCGACGCCGCTCGCCTCAAGTGCGACTGGCCCTGGCTGGTGCCCGCCTGCGGGAACATCGCCAGATACGAGGCTGAGGCTTATGGCTTCTCCGGTGCTGCTCTTTCAGGTAACTTGCGACTTTTAGGTAGAATGATAACTCTATACAAGTATATAACACTTTCTACACTCATAGTGATAAAGATGAATACACAAACACCACGACCCAGAACAGATAAGTAAATTCATCATTCAGATGTCTGTCTGGCCGGGGATCGAATTCAAAACCTACTGTCAGACCGGTATGGTGACCGCTCCGCCACGTGGGTCATATAATGAGAATACAGAAGCAATTGTCATTACTTGCTGATAACTTGCTAGTATCTAGTTTTCTTTGAATTATGGATTCTATGGATTGATGTATGAATGATGATAGATGGATAATAAGATCGAATTTAAATATGTAGTCCCTGAACCAAATTCCCTTCTCTCCCTCTCTATCTATTCTGTGTGTCAGAATAACATTAACCACACTGTAATTAAAGGAGCCACTTTTGATAAAAGCGGAATGATACGCATAAGTATTCTAATCCTTGTCTTTCCTATTACAGGTGCGGCTGGGTTCAGAGGTCAAACAGCTGATTCCGTCAACATCGCTGCTCATCAGAGTTTAGTCTCTGGAGCCGCTTTAGACAACCTAGTCGGCATCCAAGGCAGCTTCCTCTCCAACGCTGACGCGTTGGACGCCAACTTCATCGCCTCCCAGGAGTACAGTCCCGAAGCCTCTGGTCAAATCTTCAGAACCGAAACAACTGCAGCGGGCTTCTCGACCCCCGGTGTCTCGTACAACGTAGACGCTAACTCTAACGGAGACGCAGGCTTTGTACAAGCTACTAGATACGACGATAATGGAGAGTACTCTAGCGGCTCTCTCATTTTGGACGATTATAGATTACCAGCAGCTTCCTCCGCTAATTCCAATCGCGTTTCTGTAAGTTCAGGACAGTATGTACAAGGAAATACTGCTACAAGTGCAGCGTACTCAAGAACTACGTCAGGACGGAAGTACCAAACCGGTAAATACGTGAAGGACAACTCTGGCCGCTACGTCCATAATCCGGCTGGAGATCGAGCTCTTCCGTACAAACACGTTGATTCACCAATCAAACCGTACCTACATGATGCCGATAGATATAAATATACCCATAGTTACGACGTCGGAAAGTATAAGCAAGATGCCGGTAGCACTAAATCATCTGGTTATTATTATCCTAAGCCTAACAAACCATTTGAAGATGGTATTGCGTACGGATCAGATAATTCTCAATATCAAGGATATACGGACAGCGGTTCCTCAGGCGCTTACTACGATGTTACTGGTAATGGCGGTTATCAGACAGGTTACACAAGCTCAAGTTCTGACGGAAACTCGGGAGGAAGTCTATACAAACTTGAAGGTTATATTGGCAGTTTCGGTGAGGGTGGCGTTGCTGACAATTCCGGGAATGTACAACAATACAACAGTTACAGTAATGCTGACGTAGGTACTTACGTTACTGATTCTAAGGCGTATACTGGCGCTGCGCATACTCTGACAGCTGGAGCTATCAATGTAGGTTTGGTAGGAAAAACGTCTTTGGTCGATGTCAATTATATCGACCAAGGTAATTACCAAAGTGGACACGAAATAGTACACGACAATGCACAAGGTCGAGTGAACTACGTAGCTGAGCCTGCTGTTTCTATCAGCCACGTTGGAACAGATAGCCATTATACCGACGGATACGCCTATGGCACTACTCCAACGTCGTCTGGAGTGCCAACAACTGCTACGCCATTCGCTGTAACCACATCTTTGCCTGTCGTTACTACGTACAAGACAACGTATGTGCCTGTCGAAGCTAAAACGAGCGTGAAGCAAGTTTTCGGCTTCACTCAACCAGAAGTTACATATGTGCAACCATCTGTAGTCGCCGTTAAGCAATATGTAACACCTGGAGTTCAGATTGATCATAGCCAGGGATCGAGCTACCAATATGAATCTAAGGATTATACTGCTTCAAACACATACAACACTGGCTCTACAAAAGAATCTCAGTCGACTGGTTACGTTTACTCGCAACCTAGCACGAAATTCGAAGATGGTGTTTCGTACTCAACTCCTACCCCGGCTATATCGGTGTCTACGTTCAAACCACGTGGATTCAGTCATAGTCAACAGACACACCATATAGTGGAATCAGGTGGGTACGAATACTCCAATCCAACGCCAGTTACAGAAGTACCGTTCAGAAAAGCCGTAGCCTACACCACGGGAGAACCTTCATACGTTCAACCTACAGAAGCTACATATACGCCGCATTCTTACAGCCATCAAACTATACACAAAGTGGAATCGAGCAACGTTTATACACCATCTGTTGAAGTTACTGGACATGAAGCAGGAAGCTATGGTACAAGTTATGAAGAACCGCAAACAGTTGTTCATTATACTACAGCCAGACCGACCGTCGCAGTTCAACCAGTCGTTACGTTCAGTAGCAGCACTCCCCAACCGGTGGTCTACGGCCAGCAAACTGTGCACAAAGTAGATACAAGCAAAATTACAACATATTCGCAGGATGACTCAGCGACTGGTTATGAATATACCAAACCGAATGTTCAATTCCACGAAGGGTCGAACTCCGGTTACCAATATTCAACACCCGCGCCTGCAGTCACTTCCACGTACAGAACTCCGAGCTACAGCCATCAAACCATTCACAAGGTGGAAACTCCAAAGATAGTTCTTTCTTCGACTCCATTGGCTATCACCCACGACGAGTACGCTTACCAAACGACCCCCGTAAGTGTATACGAAAATCCTTTCTTGAAATACACCCAGCAGGCTACACCAGTATCTTACAGTCAACAAACAATTCACCAGTACGATTCCAGTCAATCAGGAGACGTTGAGTCCACTGGCTACGAATACACGAAACCGAGAGTAACGTACGAAAAACCCAAGGTTGTTCAGTATACAACAGCACAGCCCGCTATATCTACATACAATCATCAGACGATTCACAAGGTTGACGCAAGTCAAGTAAATACTTACTCGCAAGGCGGTGAATCTGGATATGAATATACACAGCCGGCAGTTAAATTTGAAGAAGCTTCAATAATTGAGACATCTTCGCCAAAACCTGTTGTTTCCACATACGCTCCCCATTCCTACAGCCATCAAACAATCCATAAGGTAGAAACGCAAAAGTATATCCCTGTTTCGAGTACCGCTGCCCCGATTATTGATGTCGCGTACCAACAGCCAGAAGTTACTGTTTATCAGAACCCTATCTTGAAATACACGCAAAGTATCACTCCAGCCCTCTCTGTGAGACCTACGGCTCAAGTTTTTACACAAACTTATAAACCAGTGGGCACTAAATTGACTCGACCAACTCAGGAATCCTATTCGGAAATTAATCAAGGGTACACGTACAGCCAGCCAGAAATACAGGTAAACCTTGAAGAATCAAACAAGCCTACCTACTCTGATGCCAGTGTTGTGTCTCATCAAGTGTTCCATCAGTCTCACGACATAGGTGAATCCGATGCTGGTAAGAAGGTTGTGTTTGTTTCAACATCCCCATCAACGCTCATTTACGAAAACCACTACACTGATTATGAGTCACCGAAAACAGTCGAAACTTACAAAGCACCTGAATATATTCCACCAAAGACCGAATATCAACAAACGTTCTCAGTGTCTACCGCTGCGCCGGTCATTTACCAGAGTTCGGTAACCCATGATACTCAAGAAGAATACAAGCCTTCTTATACTAAGACGTTTGATATTCCCCAGAAAGTTGAGTCTGTTCATTTCTCATCTTTCCCCGCAACTGTAACGGCTAAATACAATCAATACGAATCGCCGGAGATTCAAGTAGGATACAAAGCCGAAGAGTATTTACCACCAGTGTCATCCACGGCTAGACCAGTGACATCTACCTACAGACCACGGTATTCGTCGAGTACAACAAGGGAATACTTACCTCCCACAACTCAGCCCAAATTTACTGCACCAGTAAAGAATACTTATCTGCCACCAGCAGAAAATACTTACCTACCACCCGTAGAAAATACTTACCAACCGGCAGCGGAGAATACCTATCTACCGCCAGCAGAAAATACCTATTTACCACCTGTAGATAATACTTACTTACCTCCATCTCCTACACCAGAATCCTTAGAATACCTACCTCCTGCACGTAAGACCTCTGGCTCAAGTGCTGTAAACTTTGAATCCTTCGGGTATAATAGCAACGGCGAATCATATGATTCTAAACTTGGATACAACCCGTATGAAGAAAAGGGACAAACTTATTATGAAACGTCTTCCACTGCTGCGCCTGTTCATAGGAAACAAAACATTGTTGTTGAAACCGCTAAATCTCAGTTGCTTGGTTTTGGAACAGTTGGACCAGATGCTGGATTAGTATCGCCAGTAAGTTACACTACATCGGCGCCGTATGTTGTATCCAGTACTGACAACTCTTACTTGCCCCCAAGAATTGTTACATCTACTTACGCACCTGAAATTGAAGTTTCGTCACCTTTATCACGAAGGACCAAACCTAAATATAGGCCATTCGCTAAATCGACAACCCAAGAACCTATTTACTACGAGTCCACTACTAAGTACACGGCTCCTGAGTACTTGCCACCATCCGAGGAGACTGACCAACCAATATACAAAAAGTATCAAGTATTTAACTCTGATGACAGTTTTGTTTCTAGCACAGCAGCTCCGTATCAAAGAAAGCAAAACATTGTCGTAGAAACAGCTAAATCTCATGGTTTTGGTACAGTTGAATCTGATGCCGGCTTAGTTTCAATCTCAACACCGGTTGAATCTTATAGTTCGACGTATGCACCATTCAAACAAGAATTGGTAGAAGTTACTCCTACTACCTCATCTTTCCGCAGAACAAAACCTAAGGTCGCTGTTGTTACAAAAATAAACGACTTTAACCCTCTCCTTGTAAGAAAGTTGGGTGCTGTTTGCAGCTGTCAATCACCTACTTTAGTACTGAAAGGAAAGAGACCCAACGTGCAAGCTGAATCGAATGACTATAGTACCAGCTATGACGATTCCGGCCGTGGGGATCTAGGCGAAGATTCTTGGACACAATCTGCTAAATTCCCGGTAACGAGCACAGTAGTGACGCCAACACCGATCGTTACATCTACATACAATCCTATTATAGTGCCAGATGATTCGTACTACCAAGATTATCAGGAGGCTAGTAACAATAACGTAGATATTATATCCAATGGTGAGACACGCCCAGTGGCGTACGTATCAAATACTCCAGTAATTTCCACAACAGAGAAATTAGTTCGGATTAGACCAAGAGTTAAGGCCGTAACGGCGGCTCCAACTTACAAAACGGTGTTGCTGAACCAAGAGGTTACGCCTGCCACGATTATTAAGTCATCAGAGGCTTCAGTATCAGTCGAATCTCAATCGTTTGACCGCTACGGTCCGGGTGGATGGAGAAGCAGAGACGAAACTCTACAAGGAACTGTAGATTGTCAGAGAGCAGGATTGTTCAGACATCCGAAACAATGTAACAAATTCTATGCTTGCAGATGGGACTGTACGAAACAGAGGTTTACGCTTCACGTGTTCAACTGCCCTGTACAATTAAGTTTCGATCCTAACCTAGGAGCTTGTAACTGGCCAAGTCAGGGTCCCGCATGTCAAGGGGATACGCTTCTCACGAATACACTTTGAGTTAGTTATGTAAAAGACCGTTCAATGAATCTCGACGTGCCATCGAAATTGTGATAAGATGTGATCACGAAATATCCTACGATCTTTATTTACTGTTTATCAGGAATAATTAAGTTGATGATTTGAGTCTCTCTTTTAATTCTATAGGCTTATTTATTTGTTTGATTGTTTTAATGTTATTTTATAGTTATTTATTATTCATGCTCTCGTAAAGCTTATGATCGCTAAGTATTTTGAAATTTCGGCATTACTGATTGACCATTAGTTACCAGTGTCTAGTTCATATAGAATGTAATGTTTGTAAAATAGTGAAGTCATATTTTTGTACGTTTATAAATCATTGCGCTGTAATGTAAATATATCATTTATTCATATATTGTATTTCATTTCATGTCAAGATAACAAACAAAAATTAAATGGATTTAAATGTTCAAAGTAACTGGTTTTTCAACTGCATCCAAAATATCCTTATATTTAGTTAATAAAGGCTCGACTTCTTCTTCGAGAAATTCGGTGACCTGTTCAGGAGCCCTTCCAATGAAGGTAGAGGCATCCAAAATTTTATCCAACTGTTGTATCACAGGCGCAAAGTAGCTGTCTTTCTTGACACGTTCAATCAAGTCATTATCCTTTCCTTCCTGTTTGACTACTGCGCCTGCTTCATGCGATAAGACACGAATTTTCTCATGGCATACTTGACGGTCACCTCCAGCTTGCACCACAGCCATTATAATATTTTCAGTAGCCATAAAAGGTAGTTCCTGTGCAATATGACGAGCAATAACTTTAGGGTACACAACTAATCCTTGACAAATATTAAGAAGGGTGATTAAAGTTGCATCAGCAGTCAAAAAGGCTTCAGCCAACGTAATGCGACGATTGGCCGAATCATCCAGAGTCCGCTCAAGCCACTGCACGGCGTGGGTATTGGCAGCGTTGGCGTGCAAAGTAATCAGATGACGAGCCAAAGCGCAACAACGCTCGGAACGCATAGGGTTCCTCTTGTAAGGCATCGCACTAGATCCAATTTGCGACGCTTCAAACGGTTCCTCAATTTCCTTTCTAGAAGCTAGGATGCGTATATCCGAGCACATCTTATGAACCGTTGCTCCTAATCCAGATAGTGCAGAGATCACTTCAAGATCGACCTTTCTCGAATATGTCTGTCCTGTGACGATGTACCGTTTGTCAAAACCAGCCAACTCAGCTACTCTTTTATCCAGAGCTCGTACTTTAGCACCATCTCCGTTGAACAGTTGTAGGAACGACGCTTGCGTTCCTGTAGTGCCCTTTACTCCTCGGAAGCGCAGATCGTCTCTTGCACGAGATAATGCTCGTTCATCCATCAGTAGATCACTTACCCATAAAGATGCACGTTTACCCACGGTTGTTAACTGGGCTGGTTGAAGATGGGTAAATCCGAGGATAGGCTGTGACCTGCAACATGAGGTGACAGATGGTTATCAATAAAGATTGTCCATTTAAGCACTAGTTTTGATTTTTTAACGAAGGCAATATGCAAACTCGCCGCTTTAAATGTAAGAACCCCATTTTTATAGTATGGAAGTAGCAAATGAGCATGCAGCCCACCTGATGATAAGTGGCTTCTGCCGCCCATGGACATTTGTAATCAACCCTAGGTAAGATCAAAGTCTCACCTAAGATTAGCCACAGATGCGTTGCTACCCCTGACGACTAAGATGGAATGCCTCGGAAAAGTATGTCTCCACAACCACACCAAAATGTTTTAACAATATTCAAGCCGCAAAGTTTAATACTACGGATAATTTGTTGATATAATGAATCAAAGAGATGATGAAATAACTTTTGATCTCTTTTACCTACATTAGAATGCCTAAGGACAGAGGTATTACTTTAAAATTATAATAATACATAAAGTACGAAGACTTACTTGTAATCATCAGCAAATTTCCCCAATCTGCTGATAATGGCAGCCAGTCTCGGCAAGAGCAGGTCCAACCCATGTCGCAACACTATCAGATCAGTGTTGTCACCGACGTAGCAGGAGGTCGCTCCGAGGTGGATGATGGGAGCCGCCGTTGGACACCTCTCAGCCAGCGTATGCACATGAGCCATGACGTCATGGCGAACCTTAAATTATAAAGGGAATCTAATGAAAAATAAGAATACACATACAAATATAAGAATAGGAACTAGTCATTAGACATATTTAAAGATTACTTTTTGCAACAAAATTATTATTAATTCAAAGAAAGAAATAAATAGACACGACCAACTAAGGTAAGGTAAGGTAACGTAAAAGGAAGTACAAAATACGAGATAAGTAATCAGAGCAGTAAAAGTTTACCGAAAAGTAAAGAAGTCAGTATTTTTTATCGTACTACAGATTACTAAGTTACTACGCCTGATGTACAGTTGAAACAATAACACTACGCTACACATTACTGCTACAAAAGTAATATAGAGAAATATCATAGTACAAGGATATCAGGATCAAAGAAAGATCTTTTTTTTTTAAATTAGACTTAAGACTACGTTGGAACATCTCGGATAAGATGGTCTCTTACCACACCCTTCAGACCAGAACACAGCAATGCATACCACAGCTGTTATTAGGCAGAAATAGGTGTGGCGGTGGTGCTTCAGCTACAAAGAGTTCTACCATCACTTTAGAGCACGGAGAAAAAATATAGGTGTTAAACAATTAAACAAAGGTTAGTATAAAAGGTAGTACGTACAAATTACTTAGTAAGGCTAAATAAAGGTAAGCGTATTAAGTACCTTCTTTTCATGATCCGCAGCGGACGCGAAGTCGATGTCGTGAACAGCCCCTTCCAACTCTGCAATCTGCTCGTCCTTAATATCTAATCCAAGCTCCTGGAATTGAGAACAAATAAACATGATTCAGGGTTTTTTAAAGTTTGTTATATTGCCAATATAATTGATATATGACTTAGTATCCTCGATGACGTACTAATAGAGAACTGCACTAAACAATTTTATTGTTACGTTTGATGTAAGTCTGTCTTAAGTTTTATTATATATCTACCACTCAACTAGTACTTAAGAATAAGATAGACGTGAATGTTCGAATATGTTATTTTGGAAAATTTCAAATTATATCAAAAAATCACATTACTGATAGTAAAATTTGCGATTCGTTTACTTCGGTAGGCGAATAAGGTTGAAAAAACTTGTATAAAATAATTAAATTAAATTATCTTGGAGATTATAAAAAAGCCAACAACATCTAAATTTAAGATGAAATCATATTCTGGTTAAATATACATTTAATAACACAACAAGCATTGTATAAATTTGATAAAATGTGAAAGAGATTTACGCGCTTAAAATAGATAATGTACTTAATTTGTAGTAAATGTAAACCGAGTAATGTTAGTACTAATGAGTAGAAACTCTGAAAGAACTAACGTAACTATGTACTATTCCTACAGTGCCTATTTTTACTCTTACTGGTTTAAAGTCCTGTTTAGAAAAGTACTCGAAATTCTTATCTATACTAAAAATCCGCAATTTATCTTGCAATCTAATTATTCTATTATTTTAATGGACAACATAATTTGTAGAACACAAACTTGATATTCCTATGAAACAATGCATACGTAAAAAATATTTTTTCACAAATTATGTTGCCCGAAACCTAAATATATTTTTTGAAATGTCATCTTTTTGGTCAGCAAAAGTAATCCTTACAAGTTAAGCTTTACAATTCAATCTTGAATAATGTTCGACCAAAATGTACTTTTCAACCTGTCCTACTAATTCGCTGAAACAGATAAGATTACAGCTCGCTTCAACTGATGATAAAACCATAGGCGCTGATAAGTGAAGTCACCCAGTGACGATTTACCAGTTAACAAAAACGGACATAAGACAAAAGAATTCGAGGATAATAAAGAAAGAAAAGAAAGAAGAGACAAGAGACAGATAGTGATCTGAAAGGATAATTAAGTGAAATCAGTGAAAATGGTGTCCGTGCAAACTATTGCCACGATCGTGGTCAAAGTGTTCAAAATTGTAAGTAATATACTAAGCAATGTTACCTTAGCCATTGATATAGGGTGTGGTAAGGTAGAGACCCTGACATGAGGCGATAGAACTTAGTCTTTAGGTCTAACAGCATAATTGTAAGTAATCAGGCAGGGTTTGACAATTTTTGACAAAATATTAGAATTGCAATTTCTTAAGGCAGTCCATGTAGACGTTGCTATTCCTTAGGACTAAATTGATAAGTCTCATTAAATAAAAGCACAAACAATCACACAATAATCTGCCCTACTTCACGTGGTAGTAGTTAATACTAAATTAATATTAAATGACTCATATGTACTAATGTATATCCGTAGCATTCCACGAGAAAGCATATGAAAGAGACAAAAGATTTGTTGATAACGTTATCTATCGATTGAAGTAATATTAGCGAAATGATAGACCGTAGATAAAGAAAGAACAATAGTTTTGGGGTTCAGATTGAATTTTAGCTAAATGAAAAAATATTTGAAAATCTATCTAAAATGTATGCTAGCAAATTTATCCAATTTTTTTAAAGAAGTTTTTTTTATGATAAGAATTTAGTTTAACAAAGTTTCCATTCCCTGATTATATATAATATACTCAGCTCATTCTACTATCGTTTGAGCAATAGTTGCTAAAGCTACCATATTGTCGCTTAAGCTACTGAACGAATGCTTGAGCTGCTGCAAGGGCTGCTTGAGACCAAAATAAGCAACACAAAAAACAGTTTGGTTTTATGTCAAAAATCTGCCAATAATAGTTTGTTCACGCGTCTGTATGCATTACTAGTACATAGTCGCAGAGCAGTTTAACAAAAGTTTTGAGTCAGCATTAGTGACCAATGGATGTTCAGTTAAAATGTTGTGAACTCAATAGCAAATAGAATCACACCCATTTTTCCCTTGGATGTTATGAGGTTAGAAAGGAAATCCAGGAAATGCGCCGCAACTTTCTGTGTGACAATGACAAGACCTCAATGTACGGGAGATCAGTATCCAGCAATTAAAAGTAAAAGCTGATGGATGAGAGTGGCGTTTGATAAAAAATATCCTGTAATTGTTCAAACATTGTATGCTAATAGAATATTGAATGGAATGAATAATACACAAGATGAATCATACGTAAACATGCCGAGTATTGAGATATGAACACCATGGAATAATTTCAATAGAATTAAGTCCTTTTTCTTGTTATTCTGTGTAATAATGTGATAACATTGTTACGAAGAACACAGTTATTCTAGTTATTTGTGATCTTTGCTCATGTCATAAGTGTTTTGTTATTTAAATGACCTCTTTCCATCAAATGGAACATGTCTCGCGCCCATTACGCATTTTTATAAGGAAAATTTGGGCAAATTTACACTACTTGTGCTTTTTATAACTACTAAAACGAAAGTTTTGTACTTACTGGAAATGGAAAAAACGGAAATACGTATTTCCATTTTCCTTGCATGGGCTGTTAATTCAATTATTTACATAAAATTATTTTCAAAATGGCACCATTCGTTTACTTTTTTCAACGTGGCATAAGCACCTTATTTACGCAGACGCTTTTTTGATGCATAAACTAACTTGTACACATGGTGATTTTTCAGAGTATCTAGAGTAGGTAACATTCATTCAATAGAATTTTGGCCAAGATTGTCACAGTGTCCAAGATTGTCGCAAAATTATGTATGTTAATGATACTCGTAACATTAAAAATCTAAATTTAATATTACCAAGATAAGAAAATAAAATATACACCAATAAGTACGTAGCAAGGTAACACAGAAAATCGTTACATGTTACTTCCTAAGCAAACCCGAGCATCAACATCTATCTACTGTGAACCAGGTCAAGGTACTTAGTTCCATGTGACTAATGTTGACTTATCACCGACAAAGCTGCCATTTTTCATGCGTAAAACTATCTTAGGCAACTATTCCCTACTCAATGTTTAAAATATTAAACTGGCTGAAGTGGCCGTGCTTCATGCCTTTTTATTATAATATATAATGTAATATTATAAAGCTGAAGAGTTTGTTTGTTTGAACGCGCTAATCTCATGAACTACTGGTCCGATTTGAAAAATTCTTTCGGTGTTAGATAGCCCATTTATCGAGGAAGGCGGGTGAATCCGCGGGGCGCAGCTAGTTTAAAATATAAATATGAAAGTCTGAAACCAAAGGGTGTAATGACGTCATTAAAAAAACAACATCTTAAAATAGTGTAAAAATGTAAACTAAAAGTAGCCTATAAGTTGACCAGGTAAATAAGTTACATTCTTGCAAAATTTCATGTAAATCGGACCAGTGGTTCTTGCATGATGGAGTAACAAACAGATACACACCTTCCCATTTTTATATATTAGTATAGATTATCAAAATCGAA
>MOOZ01000021.1:564679-577838 GCA_002930495.1 Cecropterus lyciades | reverse complement strand
CAGCAACGCGGATAATTCAGCGGTACATACCGTCCTTGATACACAAAGCTACCTTGTGTCTTCATTTAAACTCCACAAAGAACTCATTGTGAGACGATTCGTTCAAGACTTTTTGTGCAACAATTCGAAACGTTCAGAAGAACATTGGAAATAATTATGCAAGTGTAAAGTACACAATAATAACTTATTTTAAGAATATAATGAAAACTCAAACGAAAAACGTGAATTGCATGAAATGCCCAAAACGCTATAAAACCGTTTATATTTGAAACTGAAAGGGTTACTCTGATGCCATAAAAGTGCTGAAAATACTTACGCCATCGCAGGTTAAAAGCGTTAGAAGACACATTTAGTAGCTGTAGAGCTCGTAAAAATTGAACCCGATCAAAGACAAGAGAACGTGAAAGTGAAAACCAGTAGTCATTAGGAAAACGCCTGCGGCAATGGAAACCATTTACTTGTGGTGTTTACGAATATTCAAAAGGAGAAAACGAGTATTGACAAGATTGACGCTTTCACTACAGTATAATCTGCGGTAACATCCTTTTACTAGATCATTTTATTATTTTCTGTTTCGTGCTTCATTGTTCAATTCGCCAATCGTAAAACTGGAATTAGTTTGCTGTTTTATAATTCTTCAGCGCAAAAACTTGCCAATCGGCGTACAATGAAGAGTTTTTTGACCGCCTTTTCATAAGAAGTTCCAATTTATAAAACGGCACAATTACAAAATAAATGTGACAATTTCATTTCTCGTAGTTGGAATGTAATACGATCAAAAAAATCACCCGAATGACAATAACCATCATCATTATAGCAAATTAATGGCATGCTTTGCATGTAGGCCGAAAAGATGATTATAACTGGACCGTACATTCCACGCGATTGTTTTAAATAAAAGAGTCGGACTCGCGCACGAAGTGTACCGTATCTATAATAACTGGCATAAAAACAAGATGTTTGTTATATTAGAGCGTAGAGCCCCCTTAAACATTAATCTTATTTTAATTTGTTTTCATAGCAGCAACAACACATAATCTATGAAAATTTCAACTGTCTAGGTGTGTTCATAAGATACAGTCTGGTGACAGATAGACGGACAGCGAAGTCTTAGTAATATGGCCCCGTCTTTACCCTTTGGGTACGGAAACCTCGGAACATCTCCTTACTTTGCTTAGCCAATCATTAGATTATGCTTAGCTATTGCTGAGCCGATTTATCAGAAAAAAAAAAACATCTATAACTATTGTTTTTTATCAACACGTTATTAAAAATGCAAGAAAACCGTAAAATCATTATAAATACGGCTAACTTTATTGTAAAAATAGTAACTTCTAAAGTCTATTTGTATTTTATTTATTTATAAGATATCTCTGCCAATACTTTCTCGATTGATAAAGTTCAATATATTTTAAAATTAAATAAAATAAATTGTTAATGAAGCGAGTATCGTATTCTTTTTTCTTTATAATTTTTCTTCTAATCTATTCGTCTTCCTTATAATTATATTGTTATTAAAGTGCGCATCTCCCTTTTTCTAGATCCTAGCCGTAATCGCCATTGGTCTCATCGTCGGCGCACTGTATTACATGCCCCAGGTGGTGGCATCAAGCCAAAGACACATCGCCCTCATCTACTCTTCCTTCTCAAGTAAGTACCGGTTCAATGATATCCAATCAATTTGTCAGCCTACTTATATTCTCAGTGAAGAAAGCAAATATATTGATAAAGTTAAAATATTAAAACATTTGACAATGGCATTCAAGAAAGTAATAGAGATTAAAATGGAAGGGTAATAGCATGAGTGAACTCAATTCCTAGTAATTCTTTGAACATAAATGACTATAAAAGTTAATGTTTAAATAGTACGAAGAATATTTAACTATTAAAATGACATAATTAATGGTACCCACTCAATTTGTACTATAAGAAATAGTAACATAAATGACTATAAAGATAATTTAACTTTTAATGACGACGTTCAATCGATAGTACCTGTTCCATTGGTAGGAAGAGAAACAATCGATATTTATTTCACGATTTCAATACTGTCGGAAATCCCATAGGTAGTGGCCATGACCAAAGCCCATAGCTAGTGAAGTACTAAATCAGTGGAGTAAACACCGTTACATAAATAATAATAAAGGCTTATCCAAGTTTCAATTAATTAAGATTATTACACATCAATGACCATAGATTTCTATGGTCACAGATGTGTAATAAGGTACTAATCTTATTTAAACAATTGAAAAGACCATGACCTCATTGTTGCCGTGAATTTGTTCTAATCGTTCAATTTGCAGGCAATCTTATTGTTAAAAATCGATTCCGAACATTTAAAGCCGATTAACATCCACCGTCACCAATAAATCAGTCGAAATTAGCGAATCTAAAAAATATTCATTCAAACAAAATGTATAAATTTAAATATTTTATCAGTAATTACAAAAAGAAACAGCAATAGTTTTGTTGCATAAATTTTTATTTTCTTTATAAGACTTTCTTTATAAAACTAGCTGTGCCACACGGTTTCACCCGCTATTACATAAGAAAAAAACAAACAAACATAGTGCGAAGTTATATAGCCTTCCTCAATAAATGAACTATTCAATCAAACATAATTTTTCAATTCGAGCCAGTTGTTTCTAAGATTAGCGCGTTCAACCAAACAAACAAACTCTTCAGCTTTATAATATTAGTATAGATTTTAAGAGACAATTAGTTATGGTAGGTGTCACTAATTAACTTTTAATTTAGCGTCACCTAATCGTCCTTGAATGTTTTTGGAACAATTGGAAGGACGTTTGTCCTTTGTCTTCAGTTTCTTGAACATTCCGTCTTTCTATTGTCGTATTTTTTTTTACTCTACATTAAACAAACATCCACAGGATTTGTTTTATTTAAGGTGTTAGAACTCTTTGTGGTTTTACTTCAGAAGCACCACCACCGCACCCATTTCTGCCTATAACTGCAGCATTATGTGCTATTATGTATTCCGGTTTGAAGGGTGGGGTAAGCGACTCACTTATCTGAGGCGTTCTAACTTAGTCCTTCAGAGTAGTAGCATCTGTGGCTAACCTCAGGTAAGACTCTGATCTTATCTGAGGTTGATGTCCAAGGGCGACAATAGCCACTTACCATTAGTTGGACTGCTTGCAAAGCAGTATGTTTTGCAAAAATGAAAGTAGTTTCTGCAAAACAAGCAAAAATTACTTCCATATTTAAAAAGAAAATAAAGTGGTACGATACAAGTAAAATAATCTTGCACTATACAAATAGTTTATCATCAACTTGAATGTTTTTGGGGATAGAAGACGATCGATTTAATAGTTCATTCTGAGATAAAATCCTATAATTTATTACCAATATTTGAACCACAATCTTCACAGTTATAACTATCGTGCAATGTCGTCGAAACTTTACGCAATGCCAATTTAAAATCAGTTTCACTTCTTCATTAACTGGAAAATTGGTTTCGTTGAACTTTGTGTGTGAAAGTAAAAATTGTCCGTTGATTTATGATAATGCACTAAGAATATTTTACGGAATGCAATTGAATTAAATGAATATAATTATTTTTGAGATCTTGTGGGAGAAATATAAATCTAATTACGCATCAAAGAAAAGCTTCTTTAAGAATAGAAATTATACCGATCATAGTTAGCTCAATATAGGATATTTAAAAGATTTTATTTAACTTGTATTGATTGTAAGTATTTAATTTTAAGCTTCATGTCATTTGAAGTGACAGAATTAAGACATTCGCCGGAGAAAACGTCTAAATCCGACCGCAATTAAAAACTTAACGTGTTTTAAAATATAAGTTACCAAAATATAGTATTGTATTCCAATAAATTATATATATAACATATTTATTACAGAAACATTTTTAGCTACTGCAAAGCGTTTATATTTTCATCTGGGCACTAATTTATGAGTTATTTGAAAAACACCTGTGACATGTGTTCGACATTTATGTATGTTGTCAGTAATATAACCGATCAATATTTTATATTGTTTCCTATTATTATATTTGTAATACTTATAATACATAAACATTATAATTCCACACTCCTTTCTGCGTCAGGTATTCGTAAAAAGAGATCGGCAATTTTCTTGATATAACGTGAATTCTTCGTATCTGCTTAGATGCATTTTGATGATAAATTCTAACAACTTAAATAATTATCCTTTGTCCAGGCTTTATCATCATTACGGGTGTGCTCATCATCGCCAGGCTGTTGGGTGAGTCGGCAGGATGGAAAACTTCTTTAATGTTCTCTGTGTTGGGCTTCATTATGTTCACGGCCGCTGCTGGTATCATTTTCTATGGTAAGTTTATTATTCTGTTACTGTTATTTTAAATTATTTCTTACTGTAATAATTTTATTGTATATTTTCATTTTCGTCATCATTATGGGCTATTACAGGGCTATCTTAAGTAAGAAAATCCATTTGGTCTTCAACTACTAAATCACAAATTGATAACGGTAAAACGTTATCACTTTGCTAATGCTAAAATAGTACTCCTATTTTGATTTTCTTGTTTAGTTACGATATAGTAATCTCCACTTTTGTTTTCTCATTATGTTATTTTGTAATATTTTATTATTATGTTATTTTGTTATATTGTAATATTTTTTCTTTTATCATCAATTATTGTACACGTCTATATTTCAACGTGTAAAAATTAATAGGTTTGTTTAAAAACGGTGTCATTATAAAACGTTTAGTTTAGTTTGCAAAGAAGTCTTTATTTATCAAATATGCATATTTATTCACCGCGAAAAATCTAAATTGTTTGCACTACTAAACAAATGTCAAAATATGACAACGTAGGCATACAGTTCGGCAGAATTTTGTCGGTTCCTTGTTTGAATAGCTTGGAGTGGATTTGTTTGTCTTTTTTTACTCTGACATACCCTATGACATTTCTGAAGAATGTAGGTATGTTTCTCGACGATGTTCTTTCGGATTTAGTGCCACATGTCCATAGAATCAACTGATCACTAAAAACTAAGCGGATGTCATTATGATTAATGACTTAAAAGTTATTTCGGCAATTTTTCGACTACCCCTTCCCTCGTGGTGAAATTACACATTTAAATTTTTCTCGACCAACTAATCGCATATAAGATTGTTTAAAATTAGAAGAGAATATGATTGAGAATGTTTTACTTAATTTAATCCAGTTTTCTAGAAATTCACACGGTTAATTGCTGAAAATTCGTTATAATAAACCCAAGCCCCCCCTTGGAGATTGGAATGAGATTGGACTGGACTCCCACCCCCTTAAATGTATCACGTAATCAATTTATGTATGTCCCCTAACTTCAGCTGTACGTTTGTTAGCTCCTCGTACTATTATTTTTACAAAAACAAATATCTTTTTGTTGTTGTCAACAAACACGTCTATTGTTGTTTATTACTCGATATAATTGATATACGAATATGATCGTATACATAATATGAATTTTGTATAAGACATTGCGTAAAATATCCAATCAATCTACCCATCAAGCTACTGACTACTCAATTAGCCGTGAACGTTTAAACTGGTACTTCAATAGATCATTGTGACGTAATTATCACGTTTAGCCTGTATTTGTCGTGATTACATTGGTAGGTATAGGTAACGTTTTTAACGGTTTGAAGGTGGTAGAACTCTTTGTGGTTCGACTCCGGAAGCACCACCGCCACACCTATTTCTGCCTAATAACAGCAGTGTTATGCGCTGCTGTGTTCTGGTCCGAAAGGTGTTCATGAGGCCAAAGGTTTCATGAGGAAATGTTCAATTTTGCTGCTTCCTTACATTCACGGGTCGCGGATGGACTTCATTTTAATTGCTTAAGATTTTGGAGCTTACGTCTTCCTATTTCTGTTTCGCCGTTTCCTTGACTATGACGGATGGACTTAAATTTAGGAAAGCCTTAGTGCTAAGGTACTTAGTCTTAGGGCTTGAGGTCTTATTTCACCCCTCCTGGAACCTCATTGCCGCGAAGTGATTGATTAACACATATAGAATAATGATAGCGTAATTTATTACTATCAAATTATTATTTTTTCAATTAGAGCTAGATCCATCGTATTTAAATCCGACATATCCAAAGCTAACATTAGCATAAGCGTATTTGCGACTACATTCCATTAAAATCGGTACCGTAAGACATTTATTATGCACAGTGCAGACTGTTTGCTTACTTTACTGTATATAGTGTGCGTTGGTCGGTTATTTGAAGTCTTGTGCCACTTCCGTCTATGACAGTGTTGCTATGTTTTAATTAAAATTATAAAATTAGTCCATTCGATGCTTCCCAAAATAAGGCTTATTATAAACGTAACACATTTCATCATGAATATACCTATGTATTGCACAGTATTAAATTGCAAAAAAATATTTTTTCATTTTAAATTTGCGTAATGTAATAAGAGAAATGCAGCGTCTAAAAATAAGACAGTTCTGAATTATTATTTTTTTTATATTATGTGATGATGTTTTCGGTATATTTATCACTCGCATTTACGTTATTCCTAATATTTATTCATTATGCGTAATATGTATGTATATTTCACTGTTATTAAAATTTAAACAAATATTATTCGATTGCAGACTGGCACAGGTCATACTACGTGAACATTCGTCCGAACAAAGAAGCCTACGACCTCCTCATAACTTCTGGAGTGTTCGCCGTCATCGACGCCGCGGTGTTCCTCGTACACGCCATCATTACTTTCATGAACGAAGCTGATTATTGATCAGTTCACTAAAGACCGAGACACCTTGTAACCAAACATACGTAATCAAAGATATTATAATTTGGAATTATTAATTAAATTTAGACTTTATTTTAAGAACGTATGCATATATCATTTTTATTTACTCCAAAGTATTATTTTAGCGTATTTTGTGTAGAATAGTTTTGTGTTAGTTCTAATAGATGTATAAAAGAAAGGTTGTCCTGACGAGTAGCTATTGGGATTGTTTAATTTTATTTTAATTAGGTAATACAAAAACTTAAGTTAATTTAAGTGTTCTTAAAGGTTGTCCTATGACGCAGCTATATAAGAGCATTGAGGCAGCTAAAAAAAACAAATATAACCATAACATTCTACTCTATTTTCGGCCGAATAAGTGCAAGTTTAGAAGATAGAAAAAACTACATAGAATACATGTTTATATCTTATTATTTGATCAAATCAACAATCATAATAATAATAAAACCATAGAAAATCAATTCTTAAATACTGTAACATTCCTAAAACTTAAAAGAAACATATTATGTAGTAAGTTGAAAATATACATCACATCGCATTGTGATATCTTTTCACAAGTGCACGTATATTTTTAAGCGCCAACTGCATTATGTTTTTAGTTTAATATATTTTGCTGTAGGACTTACGAACGAAATAAAACCACCGTTGCTATAACTAACTTATTTTAAGCTAAACTATCTATTAAAATTTCAAATTACATATAAAATTTACTTATTTTAACCGATAAGAGAATGTTACACTGTTTGATAATGATTCGTAACTTCACTTTGGGTTTGATCACAAAAAAAGAAAAAAAGATCTAAAAATAACATTCAATTGAATTTTTTATTGGTTTCCTTATTATATTTTGTTTTAACATTCGTTTTTAAGTAAGCACATTATCTTTTTATTTTTAAGATTATTTTTGTATTAAAGGGAGAACCAAAGCAGTAATCAGTATCCGTCCAGTGGTAGATAAGTTTTTCATAACACTTATAAATTAACTGGTCAGTAACACATCCAATTAAGTTTAATGTACGTAATCGTTTGATAATTTTTTTACTAACAAGTCTATCTAAAATGAGTCTGTAAACTAACATGTTCTTTACAATTCAGAATTTTTTATAACGAATTTTTCAAAATTATAAATTAGATATTGTAGAACACGCAAATAACTCATTTTAACTACTTTCTATATTCATAAGTTATACCTTGTATTTAATATTCTTTCTGTGCTTTTAAAATTCTTCCGTAGATTATAAGTTAATTTTATAAGCTTATTGGAAAAATCAAAATTATCATGTAATATAATATTTTTCATCATCGTCGTTATTTAATCTAGTTATTTTTTAATTATTTAGTTTTAGTTAGAAGATATATTTACCGAAAGTGTTGTGAATGTTTGTTTAATGGCTTAGCAGTTAGCGAGAGAGATGTGAAATATTTCGTTAATATGTAATTTAAATATTAGCCGTAAGTGTGTAATTATACGTATAGAATTATATTTTATTCCATAATATAACAATGTTATTTGGCGCTAATGTTACCTTAAATAACCTGCACTGCATTCGGCACAACATAAAGGTACCCGCGTCACCTAATTTCAGTTTTTTTAATTATATTCGTAAATTAATGACATGACACAATTATTGTATAAATTGTATCCGCTGTAATTTTATTAAATAAAAATTCTAAATTGCACTGTACCTTTTCTTTGACACACGTAGATCCAAATAGGCATCCAAATGTTAAAAAAATAATCTAATTCCGCCAGGGTGTTTAATCCCAGCCAGTGCTTCCAGATCGTGATTAGTCATTATTATATATATTCGTGATATATTCAATATTATGAAAGTCATCTACTTTGACAACTTTCTCTGTCATTTGATGATCAAAAAAAAATTCCTCGATCAAATTTCAGAAATAAAATATATTTATTATGAAATAAAGCAATAAAGTTCTACTTTTATTAGCTTAAAAGTACGTTCTTCGCAAATACAGTAGATTCCTACAACTATATTTGTAACATTACAGTATACAGTAATAAAGTTGAAAATGTAGATCTACTGTAATTACAGGGCATCTTGAAGCACTGATTCGAACATAATCTGTATTAATACAATTAAGATTGGCAAAAATAACAGAAATGCGACATTGCGACGAGATATGCGAGTTCCCTTTCACATGCATAAGAAGGATACAACAACAACATAGGAAAGGATTGTTTAGGAGTTTTGCGTAAAAATACAAATGAGCGTCGATGATAATTGGAAGTTAGAGCCAAATAAGAAGTTACAGATAAATAAATATTTTTATTAATAGGTAATTGAGAAAAGGGGGATAGTTGAACTGTGAAAATTTTCGCTGCAAATAAGTTTATAATACAAATTTTCAAACCATGCAACATTATTTTTAAAAATCTTAACACTATTATAATTATCAATGTAGTGCAAATTATAAGTGTGAACGATATTTCACACATATATCATTGACGAATGTAGGCACCCTATGTTCAGATTAGATCAGTAGCGTCCTCTGTTGACTTCAATTAAATAATATATTTACATTTGATAAAATAACTTTTCATCATCAATTTAATAATTTCTTACTGCATGTATATTTATCACTAAAATATTTTATATCTTTTTAAGAATTAACTATTATAAAACAAAAATTACATAAATTCATGTTTGTTGTCCGAGTATCCGAACATTAGGAAAAAATAAGAAAGAGTGAGATGAAGGATAACCTAAAATATTTTATGAAAACAAACATAATGTGTGTTGTTACAAACATTATGTATTTGATTAATTTGCTTACCTTTTCAGCTTTCGCCAAGTAGATCCACAGCTTGCGCCATGTCGAAAACTTCTTTTGGTCACTGAAATTATATTGCATTTCCTTCGACGCATAGCGGGTGCTTAACGGTGATCGGTAGTTACAGAACTCAGAGTTTTGTATTTCAACGGGAGCATCGATTGAAAACATGTCGTATCACTTAAAACTACGTGTCAATTAATAAAATATGCAATAAAAATCTTTCAGACTAAACAGCTGACTGGTTGACAAGTTATGAAGTTACTGTCGTACAAAATAAACGTATTTGGCTTCAAGGTCCCGCAATCGAATACGCGGGAGAATTCAACTGAGATAACAAGGTTATCGTAGCCTGATGTAACTTGCTTATTGAAAAATATTATTGACGTTGCAAAAGTAGGGTATATTGCGTTAGGTTCTGTCGCTAAGTTAATTGAACTTTTGTAAAAATATTGCAACGTATTTGTGTACTTAAATAAACTTATGCAATTTTCTAAATGGCATGGTTACCTATACACCTTAAGTATGTTATACTTATCTCTTACTTTTAAACACATAAGCCTGATAATCTCGTGACTTAAGTTTGAAATTTTCAGACATTGACATGAATTGCGCGACTAACAAAAAGGAGATGCAAAAAGTAAATGAGAACAATATTTTTGTTAACTGTAAATACCAAACTAGTTCTAGATTGACCAGTTTAGCTCTGGAGTAGCAGTGCATTTATGATTGAATTCAGATAGATCCTTTTTACTGTAAAACGTTGCCCCCAGAAGTCTATTACCACTCACTATCAGGTGGCGTGTATATTCGTAAGCGTATCGTATTTCAAAGGAAAGGAAACCAATACGAACTATAATTAATCTATTGTTTCGAATTTCCGATGTTTCGTAACATACAAAATAAAAAAAAAAACAAATAAAGTTTAAAAGGCACTTTATTTACAACAATGTATTCTCAGTCAACAGTGTTGCATAATTATATGTATTAAAATTAATATTTCTATATTGCATATAAAAATAGATTAACTTTTATTGTCACTGTAATTAAGGATATATCTATATATATTACATACTGCATCATGCATTGATTACTGTCATAGAGGTTAGTATATTGTATTCACTATTTTGTAATTGTATTATGTATGGTTATATTTACTGTTATTTGTGCAAGGTAGTAAACTTTTTTATAACTTCTCTGTTGCCCTATCTTGTCTGTGTTTGTTATGAATAGGTTGTAACTGACACGATAATAAAATTACCTTTAGTGCTAGTTCAAATATATAAATAGTATAAAGTGTTTGGTATGTATTCTTAATTGTTTTGGCATGTGTAAGAATTGGTTTTTCATACTATCATAATTTAGATACACTTAATAATTATGATAATAAATGACATGTTATAACCATGAGTTCAGAATAAGGACGTATACAAGAGGCATAGGGCGAGAATAGTTGATAACGAAAATGTCTAGTAAATCTTAACTGGAAACAAACAAATAGTGTGTAATTATTACTCATTCGAGATAATTGATAATGTTTTCAAGATCACAGCTAGGTTTCTATGGATGTTTCATTTGTATTGTATTCATATATAAAAAATAGATTATCTTATTTAAAAATTTATATTAAATACCTATCAATACATAATATATATATTTTATATACTTATCCACCAGATGCTTCATTTTTTTATTTTAATATAGCCTAAGGCTGATTGTAAAGTAAAATTCACTTAATAGATAAAAAACTTTTTTTAAGTTTTATTTCAAGTTATAAAATGAGTATACATCATGTATTTTATAACATCATATTGCAAAAAACTACCAAAAATTAATTGTTAAGGCGTTCTTCAGACTTGAATATTTTTTAACACTGTATTTTTTCACTTTCCATTTCGTATGGACAACCAACTCTATATGTATGTATTTAAAGTTAAATAGTCAATAACATTAATAGGTATTTATTTATTATAGGTATATGTATTTATTATTAGCTGCGACTATGAATACTGAAAGTAGAGCGTAAGCCTAGTCGCACAAAAATTTATAATATATTTCACTGTTCCGTATTAAATTGAGCATTGAAAAAATCTGTATCACTGGTATTCATTTCTACACCAATGAACAACGTTCAAAATATAATGTTTTATTTAAATTTTATTTAGATTTTTAAAATATTAGACGAAAGAACTGGTTCCACTACTTAAATATACATTTTATTTAACATGAACTGAAATTTACAAAAACAAATTAGAATCCAATCATATCATTATCGATACACAAGGATTGGACAGATTCCATTTACTGAACAAATGAGTATTGTTCTTTATCTAAACCTTGTTTTTGAGTGACTTCATCATTTTCTCCAACTTCATTGCCTTCTGAAGGTCGCCGCTGATTTTTAGTTTTCCCATCATGAAAGCTGTCGCAGGTTTCAGTTTTCCTGAAATAACAAATTTCATTATTGCACATTTTGTAGTAAATTTCTATGCGACATATTTCAGATTATCAGGACACGAATGTATATCCTATGCAAGTATATGAATTGTCGTTTGAAATTGACTTCGAGGTCAAAAATGCAAAAAAAAAAATGTTGCCATTTCAAACCAATAACCTGATTATTGTAGTTTGTTGTACTACTACAAGTACTTAATAACGACTAAATAATTGTATCCTACTATCCTTATCATTAATGCATAAAATATTAGGCACTGTTTTCCGGTTTAACGTGACGTACAAATCTATTAAATATAAAATATATCCGTATAAAATAATTTCATTTAATTGCTGTTATTAGGCAGAAATAGGTGTGGCGGTGGTGCTTCCGGAGTCGAACCACAAGGTAATTTACCACCTTCAACAAAGAGTTACCCTTAAATAGACATGAGGATATACTAACCAGCAAACATGTCAGCGAAGTTATTGCTGTCCATGGTGAGAGTGGCGTCGGGTGCATTCTTAGGCTCTCCCTGGCCGCACGCACCCTCGCCGTTTTTCAGGTCTAAGTGCCATACGCCTTCCTCCTTGCCTGGGTTTTGGGAAAAGAGACGTATAACAAGATATAATTAAAAAAAGAATAACATACACTGTTTGAAGCGTAATAATTATCAGATAATAAAAATTCAAGGTCATAAAATTATTAACTTTTTTGGTATTATGTAAAATCGGCGACACACATATTGTATCACATTAATTTTCAACTAATGTGTTACAATTAATTAAAAAGTTACGAGACCAAAATGATAAATAAACACTGAGAAAATAAAAAATGGGCTTAAAAGTATGTAATTCAGAGTGGTCATCTATAATTGCATAGTAATCCAAAGTTGTAGAAAATAGGTTTGTATGTACTAAAAATTCTTTAAACTTAGAATCAAGTCTAGAAAAAAGAGATATTAGTATAGAAAACAAACGTTACACGGATATCATGGAGAGAAACACCCATTACATTAAAATGTCAAAACAACTTATAATTTATGCCTGGTCGAAAGAATAATCTATACTAATATTATAAAGCTGAAGAGTTTGTTTGTTTGAACGCGCTAATCTCAGGAACTACTGGTCCGATTTGAAAAATTCTTTTGGTGTT
>MOOZ01000021.1:505353-521980 GCA_002930495.1 Cecropterus lyciades | reverse complement strand
CACCGGGGGGGTTTTAGTGCGGTAAAAATCCCACATAACCTGGCGTCGCTCTCACGACGTCAGGTACCTTTTGAAGGTTTCCCCCTCCCAATAAAAAAAGTGTTATAATGGATAACCGTGATTGACTGTAATTTATGTAATTAAATATATAACCTTTAATCCCGATTATGATTATTGCAGCGGAGCTGACTTCTTAAGTAATGAGAGTCCTTACTATGACTGACTGACTTAATTTGATTTAATGTGAAGATAAAGACAAAAATAGGTTTTCATTACATACAAACAATATATTCATAAAGTAGATTGCCGATAATTTTTTGGATTGAAATATACAATTTCTCTAATATTATAATTAATATGCCTGATATTAATAAAATATGTTAATATGGCTTGAAACAATGCGTAATTAAATAAAAACAGAAAAAAAATTAAATCTTTAGAAAATATTTACAAGTTATGATTATCAAAATCGATCGAATCGATATTATTGATAATATACACTTTATCATTATCGATATTTATATAATATCGATAGCATCCCTAACGTCTGCATAAAACAAAGGTAAGTTTCCCTCCATTAATGTTGCCTGGTTAATATGAATTTAGTATCTTTATAATATGTATAGTAGCAAACGAGCATGCAGCCCACCTGATGGTAAGTGGCTACTGCCGCCATGGACATCTGTAATCAACACTAGATAAGATCAAATCTCACCTAAGGTTAGCCACAGATGCGT
The DNA here is from genome assembly GCA_002930495.1 of Cecropterus lyciades. NCBI lineage: Eukaryota > Metazoa > Arthropoda > Insecta > Lepidoptera > Hesperiidae > Cecropterus > Cecropterus lyciades. The sequence goes on along the minus strand of MOOZ01000021.1, from coordinate 521,243 downwards.
TGCTACCCCTGAGGACTGAGATGGAATGCCTCGGCAAAGTATGTCTCCCTGACCACACCCTTCAGACCAGAACACAACAGCGCATAACATTGTTGTTATTAGGCAGAAATAGGTGTGGCGGTAGTGCTTCCGGAGTCTAACCACAAAGAGTTCTACCACCTTCGCAGGAATTCCATGTTTGCGTTAATACAAATGTTTTTGTAGCTTCAATGATATCATCTGCTAATTATTTGTTTGATATTTACTTTTACTTAATTTGTTATTTATATCTGAGTAATATATTATCATCTTATGCAACAAATTTATGGAAGTAATAATATTTATTTAATTACACGAATTACATACAATAACGTTTGTAAAATTACACAACTAAATAACAGAACTGTTGACGTCAAAATATTACTATTTTAGCTTCTTTCCATTAATCAGTCTGTATGCCTGCAGGATGGTCGGATGTCTAAACTTAGCAGTAAATCTCTAAGCAGTAGATAAATAACATCACAGGAAGGCGCTGGCATCTCGGGGAAGTAATCCCTTAGGACTTTAATCTCTTACGACATTCATAGGAATCAGATTTCTATATACTTTTTTAAATGCACGAAAGTTAAAGCTATATTTAATGACACTCTTTCTACACTCATAGCCCCACAGTAGGATTTTCTCCTGTGTCGTGGGTGCCATGGACACACAAAGACGAATACACAAACACCCAGACCCAGAACAGAAACCTAAACTCATTATTCAAATTTCAGTCGGACCGGGTATCGAACCCGGGACCCACTGCGTGTCAGACCGGTATGGTGACCGCTCCACCACGCGGGTCGTCAATAATAATATAAGAAATGAGAAGTTACAATTTATGATCTAGAGAAATATCATTTTACTATCCTTGTTTTAAATAGAGGCATTCACGAGAAAATAATTGAATAAAAACGGAAAACCTACCAGAAGAATAGTAACTGTAAAAATAGCAGAACGAATATAAGAATATACATAGTTAATTGAAATCTAGAAATTATTAATAAATTGATAAATATTGGTAAAACAGTTAACACATGAATTCTTAAATAAATAAATTCATAAATAAAAACATAGCCTAACCTAACCTATTGTTCTACGTGTTAAGGGCATTAGAACCGAATCACTTTCGAAGTTATTACAATAGACTCTCCCACGCTCCGGAGAAATGTTCGATTATTCACAGCGTGATGAGCGAAGATAATTACACTTTTAATTTCTTTCAGTTTTACACCTCTAATGTAGCTGTATTTAAAACACCATTATCATTATGTATTAGGGAATGAGGTTTGTTTTCAGACAAATTTATTCGATTACTTACGACTTTCGATTATTTATTTTACAATTGTACATGTCTTGGAATTCGATCATCACATTTTGCTCCTGATTTTTGAAAAAAATCAATAATATAAACATGCCGAATAGATTACCTCTTTTCTTCGGAAAGGCGATTAAAAAGAAATATAAAAATATGATGCGTCTAAGAAGAAATAGAAACGGACACAAATTATTAAATGAATCAAACTGAAAATCGTTCGCAGTCCCTAAGTAATATTAATTAATTTCAAGTTTATTTATTTAATTCTTATTTGGGAAACAAGCAGTTCATGCCAGATACATAAAATACTTCCAATTCATTATTCTTATATCAAGTTGAAAATTAGTAATTATAGCCATCAGTAGCAATCGAACATGCAGTCCATCTTATGAGTAGTGGCCACTGCCGTCCTTGGACAAGTGTACTCATTCAGCCCCAATCCCTGCGGATTATCTCGAAACGCCTTGAATACCTTTAGACCAGAACACAGCAGCGCATAACTCTGTTGTTATTAGGCAGAAACTTGTGTGGCGGTTGTGCTTCCGGAGCCAAACCATAAAGAGTTCTACTAACTTTAAATAACACTTTTAATCACTTACTACGTTTATCCAAGTAAAACTGAAATTATTGAAAACGGCAAATATCAGTACTCGAACATAAACAATATTAAAAATACTTAAACGCAATCTTGAAAATCGATTTCAAAAAATTTGAACACTTCCGTTAACATGCAATATAACATATTTTTGCACTAATTTGCGATGCACTTAAAATATTTAAAACACAATAGGTTATGTAAAAAAACAAATAAATAATCAATTGAAACGATTAATTCCTTGCAGTGTACTGGTTTTCTATAAAAAGTTAATTGCGTTACCTGGTTTCATTATGTTTGTTAATAGTATATGGTTAGCGAGTGTGGCTTCTGGTTTTACCGCTAGGGGCGTCATTACTGTATGTGCTATGACATAATAATTATAATGTGATTGGTATATTTATGAAGGAAAATGACAGACGTCAAATAGTAGCTGAAGAATACTAGTAAGATTAACTTTCAGGCATGCTTGCTTGGAAAATGTATTTTGATGGAATTTCCTATATCAGTGTTATCATTAAGCTTTCTTCACTCGTAAGATCTAGGATTTTAGTATCATTTACATCGTATCTAAGCGAAGGCTTTTACCGTCTCGTGGGTGCAATAAAAAACATAGAGATTATACAAACACCTAAACCTAGAAAAGAAATCTTATTTCCTCATTCTACTGTTTGGATAGGGATTGTAATTGGAACCCAATGCGTTTCAGACCGAATTGGTGATCAATCTGCCACGCGGATCGTCACAACATTTACCTAATTTCTTAGTTTTATCGAGGTAGGGTTCGGAGCACAAAGTTCACACAAATAATTAGTAGTAATTTTGGTTTAATGTAACATTTTTATAAATCGTCGCTAAAGATAGCTTTGTTAACGCAATATTTATTGAAAATAATTTGTATATCATATCCAATACATTATTTATTTAACAATTTATTATTGTAAAATAATATATACAACTTGGACGTCAAGCGAATTTGAATCGTTAACGTATTAAAACGAAAATCTACCATATGTTATGATCACACGCACACCCTTGCATAATACGGCAAACATTCCCTCAAAATTACGGAAATTGAACATGAAAGTCATAACACAATTACGACACAAGTGTTAATTGTTCTATCGTCCACTTAACACGTTGAATAACGGCCGAATTTGTGCAAAAAACTGAATTACTGCACAGGCTTGCGACATCAGACGATGTGTTCACTCCGGACGGCTTATTTTTCTTTTATACTGACGAGGGTGTTGCTCATTGACTTAGTTAATTACTTAATTTATGTTGCAATGACCGAAAAAAGCAATGATAATCATGGGCGAGGGGAGTGGGGGATTAGGTGGTGGAAAAAATCATATAATCTTCAGACGAACACTTCAGAGGATCTTTTTTAAAATAAGCAGCAAACGAGCATGCTGTCTACTTGATTCTAGGTGGGCACAGCCTCCCATCGACATTTCTAGGAAACTTCAAGTAGTACAGTAGTAGAATGGTCACTTCATCATTCTTCATCACTTCATATGAAAGTGAGGCAGCCACAAACCCAGCAGCAGTTCTTGCGTTTCGATTAAAAGGTGTTCAACCGAAACGCAAGAACTGCTTCACACTTTTTTAGAGACATATCGATATAATTTTTTAGCCGTCTACCGCTGGACTCTCCCCATAACAAACTATAAATAGGCCCATAATTTTAATAAGAAGTACGCAGATGACGGAGCAGTGAATCCTGAACATGATTAGTAATAGTTTAGACTGCTGACACATGGATAATTGTAGTGCCATCCCCAATGGAATGGTGTCGCCATAGTTCATACTGTTTTAAATGATAAGATTATGTTACGCTACTACCTAATTGGAGATTTATGACTTCTAATAAAAGATAAACATAGTGACTTCTTTCGCAACCTAACCGGTTTTAGGTGTTTTGATTAAAAATATTTCCGAACCATTAAATATATTTGAACTCTATTATCATAAATTAATTTAGGTTTAATATAGGTTAATAGTAATATTAACATATATTAAACGAAATATATTTTCTGGTCATAAATATGACCATATCTCTCAGTTTCGAAGTTTTGAAGGTGGTAGAACTCTTTGTGGTTCGACTCCGGAAGCACCACCGCCACACCTATTTCTGCCTAATAACAGCAGCATTATGCACTGTTGTGTTCTGGTCTGAAGGGTCTGGTAAGGGAGACATACTTTTCCGAGGCATTCCATCTTAGTCCTCAGGTGGTAGCAACGCATCTGTGACTAACCTTAGGTGAAACTATGATCTTACCTAAGGTTGATTACAGATGTCCATGGGCGGCAGTAGCCACTTACCGTTTGCTACTTCCATACTATAAAAAAAAAAAAAAGTTTCGCAGCCAACTTAAATGGCTTACTATTCGCCAGAGGCGTAATTCTAGGATTCTCTTTCTGCTTTACTCTATCTTGAATGATACCAATACTCCTTCTTATCTGAAGGATTACTTCCAGTAATCCTTCAGATTTTAACTAATGAAAAATTGCTTTGGTCGTCCAAAAACTTGAGAGCTAACATTCCTCTGCATTCTACCGGATTTTTTCATTTCTCGTTTACTGTTCAGGCGGTATTGCTTTGGAACTATCTGCCCATGGAAATCAGGAAAGCACTTAACAAAGTCTTTTTTTAAAAAACTCGTCCGAGAGCATTATCTTAACTCCTCTACTGTCTCTTCATCTTCTATAATTTCATCTTTATATAGTATGTATTTGTTTATGTACCTATTGTGTGTATTATACGTATGTACATATATATATATATATATATATTAATATTACATATTAGTATATTATATATTGTAACAGTTTATCCTAATTACCACCTGCCGTAAGTTTGCCCTATTGCTTTTTTATAATGTATGAGTACACTACTAATATATATTTTTCTTTGCCTGTGTAACTCAAAACATTTTTGATATTTGGGATCATTGCTGGAAAAAATGACAATTGGTCTGCAATTGTAGCACATTCCCGTATTAAACTACTTTTATTTCTGACGTTTTTGACACACATAGATTAAAAACAACTAACTGATAAATCAATGAAACATCGATTTATACATTAGCGCTTCCAATTACAAACACTACCAACTGTTTGTAATTGTAAGAGATTTTGAGCGATGTACATACGCTTTGTAATTATGTTTCAAGTTTAGGAAGCCTCATGAGTAATTTATGGGCAGTAAATAACTGTATACAATTGCACCCGATCATTCCCGATTAGTGGGCGATCGAGCATGCAGCCCGGTCTGATCGGTGGTTACTATTATTCAACCTGTACTAGCCTCAACTTGTTTGTAAATGCCTAGATACTATGATTCATATTCTCAATGAATATTTTTTGGGCATGCCTCTATTACTTTTTGTACACTGAAGTATTAGAGATAATAATCGTCTTATGGAAACTTCTACAGTTAAGTTCTGACAAAATCATTTCACTGACAAAAAATGGCTGTGTTTATGGAAGACTGATAGGTATTAAATAGATTAGTATAACAGTAACAATGTGTACTGGTGTACTCCTATTATGTTGATAAATAATGAAAAGCTTGTATTGAACTGTTACACCCAAACAGGAAAAGGTTGTTAAATAAAGTGTTAAATATAAAATAAAGACAAACAAAAAACGTAAAAATAGAAAAAATAGTGTGTATGTGCAATACACACACGGCAGAAGTGGAACTCCTGGAAAGTAGCCTACGAGAGATAATCTATACATATAAATAAAATTGAAGTGTCTGTAATGTCAATGGAAGTATATACGATACTGATAACAAAACATGAATTACTAAAATTTTTGTCTGTCTGTCTGTATGTTCTGGGTAATCTCTGAAAACACTGGATAGATTTTTGACGGGACTTTCACTGTTGCATAGCTGATATCATAAGATAACTTAGGCTACTTATAATTTAGAAAATGTAATCCGGGTTCCGCACAAAAAAATAAAATCTAAGAAACCGTGCGCGTAGAGCGTGTATAGACATAGTTACGTCAAGTTACATTTTTTAAACGCGGGTATGGCCGCGGGGCTCTGCTAGTAGATAATAATAATATAAAAGGGCATTAAGTCTAATGCTTTCTCAAAATTCTACGAAGTAATCACTGCAGCCCACATAAGGACATCTTATTTCGCATATAATCTAGATACGAGTACGAGTATTGGGCTCTTTTACGACCTTCGAAGTAAAATGCGCGAAGTAAAACTAGCGTGATTCAAGTAGGGATACAGTGCCATCTAGTTGTAGCGCCTACAACTGCTTTCGTAATACATTTTCGTTTCATCGAGTTGCAAATCACGAAACTAGAAATTTCACTTCAAATAGTTGACATGGTAACAAAAAAATAATGATACATTTCATTCAGAATTTATAAAATTTAAATGAGGAAAATATAGTTCTAAGAACGTAAAGATTGTTTTATTATCATGATAAAAGAGTTTACAGTAATTCTGTTTGTCGGTGTTATATAGAATGAGTTTGTTTATCATCTCAACTTTCTGTATAAGACGTGTCGCGTAAGTGTGATCTGCCGAAACTTGTATATGTAACTTTCTATGGCTTAATGGAACATAAAATATTTGGAATGTCGCCAGCTTGCGCGAAGGAAGTGTGTCTGTGGGAAAATCGAGAGAAAATAATAAAATGTGGAAAGTAAATAAACAATAATAACAAGAATATGTTGCTATTAATTAGTATATCGATGTCATATAACTGAATGTTGCATTAGTAATATTCATTGCATTTGTTCATTCCTTTGTTTATGTATTTGTTTGTTACGCTTTAACGGTTTCTGTTTAACTAATCTCCATTATCTTGAAGACATTGTCTGGGTATAAATATGGAAAACCTTTAAATGAAACTATTAATTAACGCTTTCTACACTTATAGCCCCACAGTAGGATTTTCTCCTGTGTCGTGGGTGCAATGGACACACAAAGACGAAAGCACAAACACCCAGACCCAGAATAGAAATCTAAACTCATTATTCAGATGTCTGTCTGGTCGGGGATCGAACCCGGAACCCGCTGCGTGTCAGACCGGTATGGTGAACGCTCCACCACGTGGGTCGTATTATTACCTTTGATTTTGTAGAAGACATCAGTCAAAATATCTTATCTAAATAAGGGTCGTATGGAGGGTACCGCGCAGTTAATCTTAGTTTGATAAACCACACAATAATAAATTATTTTAGTAAGTGACAGCTCCCAAATTCAACGACGTTGTTTGAAGTGTAAAAGAAAATAAATAGACACTTGGATCGGTAAAAAAAAGCGGTACCAATATGTCGCTAATAATGAACAATAGGATGTAATTACGCCTTTATTCGACATAAGGTAGTGATTCGGAAATGTACCAGAGGTAAGGAATTGTCTTAGAAAAAACAATTATGGAATGTTAAGTTCTTACAAATAACCATGTGAGAACCTTCGAAGTCGCTGGAACAGCTATACAAAAGGCATGGAATGAAGTAATAAAAGAACTCTATTGAGTTTCCATTCAACTTCTATATTAGTGAAAGGATCAGTGTCGGTATCTGAAGCGAATAAGGCAATAGCTATCAATGAAACGATTGACATCGAATGGACGTCAGCCTGAAGGTTGAAAAGAAAGCTTGCAAAGAATTTAACTGTAAGTTTTTAAAGACACAGGATTTTTTATACTTACAATGTGAAGAAATACCAAATTCACCATGAAGATCTATCTGACGGGTTGTCGAATCGGGATCCCTTTGTATGGCATAGCGTAACGTGACGTGACATACATACGTATTACGAAGACATCATAAATAAATAGAAAACAGAATTATCTTTGTACATTTATATAGCCCGTATTTAGAAACCTTGTATAGTATGTAGCATAAATACAAATAAGTAAATAGAATCCAAATCGAAATCTAAATTCATCAGTTAATATGTCAAATGTTTGGTTGTCACTTTGGAAACCTTTGTATTTCATGATTAGTATTTTGAGAATATTTTAGAAAAAAACTATTGCTTCCTTAAGGCACCTTTCTTTACCGTTTTAAAGTTTGTAGAACTTGTTGTTGATTACAAGTGTCCATGGGCAAGTAATCACTTGCTAATTTGATAGGATACAAGAAATAGTAATTATTACTGACATATTACGGTTATAAGGAAACGTTACGGGATAAAATTCACAGCTTTACTTTACTGTACTATACATTGCCCTATTGACAGGATAATAGCATAACAGAGTTGTTGACGGTACATCATTGGGCATAATTTGTTATGCAATAACTTATGATGCAATAATGGCCAGGTAATGACCAGAAAGGCGAGTAATGTTGGGTAAGTGTCTATTCAATGTGTAAAATTGGTTTCGTATCAAAGAATGGAGACCCACATAGTAACTTAGTTACAAACCCGTTTTGCTTTTACATCATTGAATTTAAAGGTGTTGGTACTTTTCGGGTTTCGAATATGATGCCATCATCTATCTATTGAATTCTATTGATTCTGTTGTTTACAGGATAAAATGAAATATGCCTTGATTACAGAGACAGCCTTAGAGATAACATCTGTAATCAAACTTAGAAAATATTTTTAAATTTTTGTTTTTGTATACAAATAGATGGAGTAAATGAACGTGCAGTCTACCTAATGATAAGAAGCAATTGCTATCCATTGACAACTGTAATCAACTCCAAAAAAAATTAAATTCAGTCGGTCACAGATGCGTTACTATCCCTGAGGACTAAGTTAGAAGGCCTCGGATAAGGATGTCTTCCTTACATCATTCTTCAAACCAGAATACAGATACGCTTAACATTGTTGATATAAGGCAGAAATAGATGTGGCGGTGGTGCCTCCGAAATCGAATCACAAAGTTCAACAACATTCACATATTTCGTGAGAACCAATGAGCTGAAATAGTCACTTTAATTTACGTTGATTACCTGCTTGGTCTTAGAGTATATAAACTAGCTAAATGGAACAAAGCAGATTTAAAAGTGCCGATAATGCACCTCAATGGTTGCAGAAAAGCTTAATTGTATAGACAGTGTGTGGGCAGTCACCGAGAGGCGTAGGACGTTGCAAGATTTCAAGTTTTGGCTCTAATTGACTTAAACGTAAAAGGAAACTGGTATGGATCTATTGTGCGACTTGTGACGTCATCATTTGAAGATTGAATACGTGTTAGAGATTAAGACATGAAAGTAGCAGGTAACCCAATTTAGAAAGCAAGATTACTTTACCTCAAAACTAGCTTTTACCATGGCTCCGACTGATTGGGTCAAATCAAAAACTACCTGTTTACTAAATTGCATCCAAAACTAAAATCATTGTCTTTATCTGAAAGACTAACAAACATGTATTTACATGCTTGCAAACTTTCGCCTCTATAATACTAGTAAAAAAAGTAGAAAGATTTAATTTACAATTACCAAAGACACACGTACTAACTTTCCTATAATGGTGGTTAATGGACACTAACAAGGATAACGAAAGGCACAAAATCCTTAAATCAAAAAATAGAGAGCATAACATATTTATTATTTGGATAACATCTATTTGGATCGGAGAGATCTCTACGCCGATAATTTGTAAGCTGACCAAAATTTTTAATTTCTGGTCATAATTCACAATATATCATAATTAATTTACAATCTTGTGAGGCGTTACACAGGCTTGTGTTCTTTACAGTTCATAGTCGCTGGAATATTAGAACTTTGCCTTTACTTTTGCATGTGCAAGACCACAAGCGAAATCACGCGAAGTTTATAGTCGAGAAGATTTGAGTCGTAGTATCTACTATTGGCAGGTCTATCATGCAACATCAACTACAGAAGGATAACTAACGTGACCATACGTCCTGGTTAGAACGAGATCATCCCGTTTTTCGGTTATTCGTCCTGCAGTCCCTGTGGAAAAGGTCAGGGACGCAAAAATGTCCTGTTTACCTAAACCATGATGGGAATATTTGAAATGTCATAGTGTTACTTAAAATTACCTAGAAGGATTTTTATTTCCTCCGAAAATTGTCGAAGAGTTTATTAGTCACTCTGAAATTAAAATTGAGTTTCATTTTGAATTGGTTATAAGATGTGCCGTTTTGAGTAAAAAAATGGTCATTTTAAGGATAACTCTGTAGATACACAAAAAAATAAACTGTAAATAAAATAACTTGTGAATGAATTCATTAAAAAAATACTGTGTATATAGGTGATAACAATAAAAAATCCGTAGACTTATCTCGCTCCAAGATGATGTTATGGTATCATATCTAAACATTATCAAGATCAACTTTATTTTTTCACAACTTCGGATTCATGATGAGTCAATAATATTCCTATTCACAAAAACCCATTTTGAATAGAGAATAGAATATTATGAAAAAGTGAAAAATACTGAAATTCATGATACAAGTTCTTTTAATTAACTCTTTGGAAATAGATTATGCCAATCATTTTTTAAAAATTGAAAATATGGTTCTTATTTTTCTAAAATTTCGTTTTTTACTTAAGGATGTTTGTGATTGAATATAACAAATATAACCAAACTAAGCTTATAAAGTACCATTATTATTTTGCTTGATCTTTTAACTGCCATTCGTTTGCAAATGACAATTCTTCATCTAAGCTAAGGTAGATTACAAAGGTATATTCAATGTTTAAGTGCGCGCTTACTGCCTGTTATCTTTTCTTCACATAAAAGCTTAATTTTTTATGAATAAGTAATAAACGCATGTAAAGTCCGTCTGGTGCAAATTGATAAATGTACCTCTCATTGTTTAAATTGATATAAACAAGTATTTATTATATGATATTATGTATAATATTCATGATTTAGTTGTTATGCAAAAGACATGTTATCCTTATTATTCCAATTAAACTGACCTAATTTGGTTGTACGCATATGTTGTTTGTTCACGTATATATGATTTATTTACGTCAAATATTTGAGTTGGTAAATGACCAATTTATCATGAAATTGAGTGCTAAATTGAGTGCTGAAAAAAGTGTATGTAATAGTCATGATGATACAAAAAGTGAATCATAATCACGCAAGAAATATCGGTTTCATATTCTTAGACTTACTGTACTATGAAAATACATGCATGAAAATATACATTAGTTATTATGACTAGTGTTTCCATGAAGTAAATCAATAAATTAAAACATGGACATGATACCGATTGCTATTGAATAATAAAAAAAGATACAGTCTAGGTCGAGGTTTTATAAATTTAGGTCTATTCCTAGAAATCAATCAAAGGTTTGTGTAACCTGATATAAATTATGACTAGATACATATGGTAGCAGCAGTGGCGTAGCGTGGGAGGTCAGAGGGAGCCATGACCCTGGGTGGCACGTCTTGGGGGCGGAAAAATCCACTTTTTTATTATATAACCAGTATTTCGTTGTAGAAAAAACTTTGAATCTTAACTTGCATTAACAGAATCATTAGATTTAGCGAACTTCTTTAGCTGGTGACAAATTAAACTTTGGTTGCGGGCGACACGAACCCACGTTACGCAACTGATTACTGGATACTAGAGACAATTCATACATACTTAAGAACGCTGTTGGAGACAGTGGCAGCTTTCGATCCTTCGGCGGCGTGCTGTACACAAACGCCTGGTTCACGCATCCACGCGGTTGGTTCTCGCACATGTCACTCTCCGAGCCCCTGCGCGCGCGCCGCTGCGTCATCCCCAACTCCATTATGCTCTTCGCAGACTCTGATTTACCCATCCCCTTCAGCTTTCTTTTTCCTTTATCCTTCTCCGGTGAATGTATGTGTAATATAGCCGCTGCTTTTGGAGGTATCCTCTCTGGAATCGTTAACTCCTTGGCCGAAATGCTTTTCTGTTTTTTATTCGTAAATAAATCTGAGAATTTTGGTTTTTCAACTTTTTTGGGCCTTTGCGGTTTCAAGTTCAGGTCAATGTCTCCGCTCTTCTTTCTCGGCCTAACAAGGTCCTGTTTCGTCTTTGCCATGATGGGGGTTTTTGGTTTATACGTGCCGTCGATGCCTGTGTACGCAACGCTGATTTCCTTTTCGCTATTCCAAATCTGCGTCGTAAACACCACGCGGTCTCGCTTGATTGTATCGATTTCGTCTGGAGCGTCCTCCTCCTTGGTGGACCGCCAGCGGTTCCCTATCAATCGTAGGGAAGCGCGGACGGATCGGGACCGTCGTAGGCCGCCTTGCTCCCTCTTGAACTTATCGAGGAGGGTCTCCATAGCCCTGCGAGGGGTAGAGGGGCGCGCGGGGCGCTGGGCATTGCACGTTACGATCGACTACGCGCACGCTATTCACTCGAACGATAGTTACGTGAGTCGTTTTCTTTCCGACGTTCACTCGAAGCGGCGTCGGGCGGTTGAATGCTGCCTACAACAATCGAAGTACTTACTGGTAGGGCTCGGCACGACCTCAGACCTCGCGGTAGCCCGGTCTTTTGCCGTCGCGAACGCGATGCTCTGATAAACTGTTCTCATTTGCACAATCTTTTGGTTTGATAAGATAGGTATGTTCATACTTAGGTATTAAGGAGTACGTATGTCACTGAGATTGAGATTTATTTTGTGACGTAACAAGATAGCTGGTAAGATCTCGTGTTTTACTGCGGTGTCGAATTTATGAATGCAATGGTTCAGTTCCTTGAGTCGATAATGTTGAGATAGTGTAGAATATCGATTTCGTAATAACTGTGTGTACGAGCGGCGGTGAGTGTGATTTACGAGTCGGCGGGACTGTCGGGTCCCGGAAACGGTTCGTTTCGATAAAATTTGCAAAATATATTGCTAATATCACAAAAAATCTTTCCTGTGCATTATTATAATGGTCAGATATATGTTACAGGCCTTTTTTAAATTACGCCATTAAATTATCTTTCTTCGTATCAAAAACACAACACAGATTTCGTTTCCATAGATAAATTAAAAATACTTGATATTTAACCAATATACCTGCGTGGCAGAGCGGTCAGCATGCCGGTCTGAAGCGCAAGCGAAGGGTTCCCGGTTCGATACCCGGCCAGACAGACATCAGAATGATGAATTTAGATTTCTGTTCTGGGTCTGAGTGTTTGTGTATTCGATTTTGTGTGTGTCCATGACACCCACGACACAGGAGTGTAGAAAGCATATTTATTATACCCATACCTACCTACAATATAAGTCACATATTGTCATTTAAAATTTTAATATCGAATTTAATCATACCATATTTGTAACCTTACATCGAAAAAATATGTATCAAAATTAAATTAATATTTGAACAAATATACTTCGTGAAGTGACATAATTTATCGATAAAGTCGAAAGGTGCACTGTCTGTAAAGCAAGGGGCAATAAATTTAAACGTCAATTTGTCTCTGATCACACGCATCGATTAGCTGTCGTTTACATTGGAAGTGAATAGTGTTGTACCGTTATTTTATAGTTATACTTAACTTAGATAACTTCTCATATTTCCATACCATATACCATGATTCTAACCAATTCTCATATAGGTGTCAGACTTGAAATAAACCATAAATGCTTTTCTCCCCTGAGGACTAAGATAGTAAGCCTCAAATACTTGGTTTACTTTACCATGTCCTATACGATATAAATATCACTGCCTAACACTGCCTGTTTTATGGCAGAAGAAAGGTGTATCATTAGAGCCTTCGCAGTCAAGTAAGGGTTCTATCAAAAAGACCTTGGGAACCCGTAGAGCGATCGATATACATTCATATATTTCCAAATAGATCAACAGATTTACCTAAGTCATAAGTATGTCGCTAACGAAATGGTAACAACATAATAATGTATTTAAATACTTATTACAATAATATATTTGGAACTGATACAGGTGGTATCGATTGACGTCAGTTACCACTTAATTTTAGGCATAATATGGTTATAACTTTGTGGTTAGATAAAAACATTACATCGCTCATGTACATGTGCCGTTTTAATTAAGTTGAGATAAATTAATATAAATTACCAACAATTATAAGGTAATTTATAATAATTTATCTCAATAAATGGTTTTGCGTATTTGCATTAATTTTATCAAGTGGTAAATTTGAAATCTATGCCTGATATTAATAACATGTTATACGGAAGTTACATAAATATAAATTAGTATTTGAATGTCTCTGATATCAATATAATACACCTTTATGGATTAATTTACGACATAGTGCATGCGCTCTACAGCACGTCCGCATTCGCTCGCAGCTCGAGTATAAATGCCAAGCGCCCAACGCCGGCGCATACACTACATCCATCATTATCTTTTCGTGGATGTGATGGCGACTAAAGGATGAGGGATGCCAGTGTCAAGTAGCAGTCTTCCCAAAGTCATTCATGAAATAAAATCATCAACATGCTCATTTGGGTTTGGTTTTGGTGGGCGTATATGCAGCGTTGGGCTTTTAAGGATTCCAGAATGAATAAATGGAATATGTAGATGTAATGTAAATATACTCGATATTAATAAAATATTAGTTCAGGTAAAGTACCTACAGTGGGTACGATAGGTATCGGTATTTTAATTGTGACTAATAAAGTCATGTTCAACTTTCCTATGCTTATAACATTTCAAAGAATTATCGATAATTATATTTAAGGAGATATGTTCCTGTACGTAAATTGAATAGTTAGATGAATAAATCTTACGTCAAGATATCGTGTCAACACTATAGCACATCACTAAATCGAAGTGGTCCATGTCTATACGGTTTTTTATAATAAGGTTAGTTTTCTACGATAATACATTTATAGGAGATGTTGACAATGATCATAAACGACAGAATTGATTACAATAACACAATGCTGAGTAATGAGCCTTGACGACTTACTGACGGATATGGTCACATATCCGGGCTTATTCCGAACGCCATATTTCAGCAAAACTTAAAGACTTGTCATTAAGTAGCATTAAACAATTAACCAAGTTTGGGTCAAGGTGTAGGCGTCTTTAAAGTAAATTGATACTATAAGGACACGTTTGTTTCAATGACAGGCTTCGCTTGTGTAGATCCTAACCGATCTGCAAAGTTATGCAATGTCAGATGTGGTCGGGAGTTGGATTAGTGAGATCACTAAAATGATTAAGTGACTTATAGTATTTTATGCGCGTTCATGCTTCGGAGGGTATGCTAAGCTGTGAATATCGGTAGTTTTCATTAGAAACCCTGTTGGAGGCCTTGTGGCCGTCCTCAACCTCTTGTTGTGTCACTGTTGCGGATTGGTGTCCTCTCAGAGTGAGAAGGCTAGGTCCATTGCGCTGCGAATTGGTAGACTTCACACAGACTCATTCTTCATTCTCTGAATTAAAAAAACTCTCTAAGTCTGCTTAGAGAGCTTTTTTAATAACTGTTAGGCATAAACGATTCCTCGTGTTTCCCTCATCGTAAAAGTATGTGATAAATAATTTCTTTTACGAACACCACTATGTAAAATCAGTAATTTTTTAATAAGCACGTAACCTTGAAAATAAGGCGTATGTTTGGGATTTAAACCTCAGACTCTTCGTTTGAGAGGCTGAATTTCAACCACCAGGCTGTTCAAGCCGCGTAGCTTTTATAATAAATTTAAATACATATATCCAAGAGAGGTGGCCGTACTAACCCGTATCTCCACAAAACGTCATGGGACCTGTGGCACCTGCACTCCAGGTCAATTTTAATTGAAAAGAGATCCGTGCCCAGTAGTGGTTATAAGACATAAAATGCGGCCAAGTGCGAGTCGGACTCGCAGGCGAAAGCGAAGGGCGAAGTTGTTATTCGGTTTTTGAAGTCCTATATCTCAAAAACTGTCAAACGTATCTTGTTCGAAACAATTTTCGTTGAAAGTAGTCCTTGACATCTACAACAAATGTTTTATCCAGATTTTTCATTCTTTTAGTTTATTTGACTTTGAAAAAAAAACTGGTTTTAGAAACCACAATGTTATTTTTGAAGACGTTTCTAT
>MOOZ01000021.1:457382-468299 GCA_002930495.1 Cecropterus lyciades | reverse complement strand
AAATAGTGCCTTATAGTAATTCCCGTTTTTGAAACATTTTCTTTAATTGCTCCACTCTTATTAGTCTTAGCGTGATTTTATAAAATCTAAAGCCTTCCTCGATAAATTTAATATTTAACACAAAAATATTTTTTCAATTCGAACCCGCAGTTCCCAATGGTGACGACTGTATATATACACTTCAACACCTCCTACCTATAGTCGGTCTGGCACCGCTGAAGGGACCGCCCAGTTCTCGATAGAATCGAAGGCTCTCCCATAGTCCACATAAGCAACACATATCGGCAGATTATACTTCTCGGCCCTCTGTATAATCTGCCGAAGCGTGTGTATGTGGTCCAAGGTGTAGCTTTTTCGGAATCCGGCTTGTTCGGGAGGCTGGAAGTCGTCAAGCCTGCGTGCAATACGATTCGTGAAGACTCTCGAAAACAACTTATACACGTGGCTGAGAAGCGCAATGGGTCTGTAATTCTTCAAGAGGGTTTTGTTACCCTTTTTGAAGAACAGCACCACTACGCTTCTGCTCCACGCCTCCGGGGTAGAATCAAACAACTTTTGGAGCGCCACTAGTCCGGGTTTACCGCCAGCTTGTAGGAGCTCTGTTGTGATTCCAGCTCACGATTCCGCTCAATTGCGTCTTTTACGCGATTGGCGTTATGAGAACGCCAATCGCGCCGCCTACCTTGGGAGATCGGTTTGTTGAGCAGTCTGTTTTTGACATTAAGGTTGGAGACTGCACACATAGTTCTCGCCTTTCCCTCATAAGACCGAGAATATGCTCTGAGGATTTAATGTACCTCTTACCATCCGGTGATCACTTCCGGTTTTTTACCCTGTTGATCACAGAGACATCATTAAGTATGTGCCGTTTGTCTGCCAAAATGAAGTCTATCTCGTTCTTATTAGAACCATCGGGACTTATCCAAGTCCACTTTCGCTATACCTTCTTTCTGAAGAAAGAGTTCATCATCAAGAAGTCTTTCCTCTCCAAAAAGTTGGCCAGCATGTGGCCTCGGTGGTTCCGTTGTCCAATTCCAAAGGGCCCCACCTTCTGTTCGTCCCCACTTCGCACACCCAAGCTCGCGTTAAAGTAGTATTAATAATAGTATAGATAAAGATATAAATTATAAATAATACAACAATTGAAATATATGAATAAGTTTTGATGACTGATTCGTCTTTCTCCATTATACTCCCCTTTAAATAAAATATTACACTCATCGTTAATTTTATTTCTGCTTGTATTTTCACAGATAGTGCATTAATCATTTTATTTCGAAAATATATTTTTTGAGTGCTTTTAATGGACTCTCTGTCATGTAAACGAACATATTTTATATTAATGAAATCAACGAATTATACTATATGTATCGTTATATTATATTTGTTCTTAAAGATGGACGTGGTTGATGGTGTTTATATTCTGAGATTGAAAATAAATAATAACAGATTTATCAATCAAGCTATCACCGTCGGTTTGGCCACGAAATATTAGTTTCAAGCGATTTTCGCTTAACGCTGAATGACTACTGTTGAGCGTTAAAGAATTTATGTGTCCGAACTCATAATGTTAGGAAATTTCATTCCAAATTGTAAATGTTTATAGCAGCGCTAAGCGAATGTTTCGTGGACCTCAGGTAAAGCTGATGTTAAATGTATGTGTCCGAACTCATAATGTTCAGAAATTTCGTTGCAAATTTTAAATGACGTTTGCAACGCCCAGCGAATGTTTCGTGCCCCTCGAGTTAAGCGACGAACACGAGGCGTTACAACTTAGATCCTTCAGTCTAATTTATGCTGCAATGCACCTGTGGTTAGGGCTTTCCGGTTGACAAACCTAGCCGGACGATCAGATCAGTTTGACTGGACATTTGGTGAAGAAGGCCGGGCACTCTAAATATAACTACGAAATAGGACAAAAAAATTGTGTGGTATGTATGTATGTTGGGACGTCTTATCCATACTCTCTCATACGCTACGGTCTCTGATACGCTACGGCTAAGTCGACATACGTTTTTATTTGGGCAATGATGTTCAGGCCTCGAGCGGTACCCTCTTTACCCGGGCAATTCTCAAGGAGATCGAATACTTCCCGGATCCTTAACATTTATACATAATAATACAATGTTAATGAAATATTGTAATAACATGTACAAATGTAAAAGATATTTACCATCTCCATTGTTTAGTGATTAGCGGTCGGGCGCGACAACGCTCGGCATTTGTTCGCTCACGTATTGCACTTCGGGAGTGCAAGGGAATTTATCAAAATAAAAAAAAATTAAAAAAAAAGTTGGTGTAAAAGACTAACAAAAGCCGGACAAGCCGGACACCGTTTAATTTGGTCGGACACGCATTCAAAAAGCCTAACTATGTCCGGCTTTATTTGGACGCCTGGGAAATCTATCTTAGATAATATTCTGATCTTATGTGGAATTTATTTGTATTGATAGATTATCTGTTTTTTATCATTTCCATTAAATAAAATAATATTTATACAAATATCTATATTTAATTATAACAAAATTACTTAATATTGTTTTAAACATAAATATTATAAGTTTTGGTGAGCGCGAAGTCCATTCATATATTCGGCGCTCATGAGCCAATCAGCTTACAGCTCTTTGCTAAAGCAATAAGTGCCTTTAGGAGTCTACTTAGTAACTTCAACATGGTTTTAGTGATCAATCGATATGTTATTGAAACATCAGAGCTTTACAAGTTTCAATTAGAATTTGTAGAGAACAATTGCCCTAATTGCACCACAGATTGGTTTTCAATTGAAATGTTTGTTCGGATGGTCATATCAATCGATATTATTAGAATTTTAATAAAGAATGAATTGGCCATAGTTCAATACGATAGAACTCCTTGTGGTTTGAGTATGTGGTAATTGACGACGACGACGATTGACGGTTAATTAAATAAAATGATTCTGTAAAAAAATATTCCAATACGTTTCTCTATACGTCTTTCTTATGTGATTTTTATATACTATAGAAATTGAAAACAACCTACTTGCAACCATGCGTAAGTAGCCACTGTCGCCCAAAAACTTCTGTGAGTAGCTCCCAGATAAGATTTTAGAGGATTCGGAATTATGTTTGACCGGATAACTTTAGAAAAAGCATTTGTGATCGACTCCATTTTTATAATAGCTCATTTTTATCAAGCTTTTTTTTATAAAATATTAGAAGTAGCAAACGAACATGCAGTCCACCTGATGGTAAGGCAACTGTCGCCTACAAACAACTCTGGATTGGACATGATTAAAATCCTACCTAAGATACTCATGACTAAGATAAGCGCTTGGTATAATTATTTCTCCCTTACCTTATCCTTCTAACTAGAAGCTTAAAATTGCTGCTATAAGGCAGAAATACAATAAGCGACTCTAAACCACCAAATTCCGAAGTGGAACCATGAATACTTTATCCGTATTATAGGTATCCTTATAAGCACCAGTGGCCATAAACATCAGATTAACTGTAGACACACTTGTTATTTGTTTTGTACTAAAATTCAAAGGAGAGTGCCGCATAAAATGGTCCCTATTGTTCGGTCTATTAAACGCTGAGCTGATCAAAGGGCCGGAAGCAGCTACTTAATGTAATAACTTCCTTATCATATGATAATTAAGGGTTCACGAAATACTTTTACTGCTGTTTCACGGTATATAACCGATCACGATGTTAGTTAGTGATATCCGCGGCAAGGTAGGACGAGCATAGTTCGACCAGTGAGGTACTGTAACATATTAAAACTAGCTGAAGTACCCATGCTTCGCTACGTGTCAAAAAAATTAGGTCTTACTCGCTTACCGTTGGAGGTACATGAGAAGTGATCTTGCGGATGGAAAAATAAATGAAAAATTTTACTAAAAAAAATTAAAGTTTTAATTAACAAATAAAATATAAGGGTTGATCGTAGAGGGGTGAAAATTTAGGGTTGTATGTATTTTTGTATGCTGTGTCATAAAAAAATAAAAACAAAAAATTTTGCCTAAAAAATAAAATAAAAATTTAGGGGTGGACTACCCTTAACATTTAGGGCGATGAAAAATAGATGTTGGCTGATTCTCCACCCTGGCCGACAATCACGCTAAGGATCACAAAAATCGGTCGAGCCGTTTTGGAGGAGTTCAAGTTCGAACACCGTGACACGAGAATTTTATATATTAGATGTATCAATTCCGCGACAATATTAGTCTAAAGTCATATACGGTGAGGTACTACCACTATACCTATGTTTAGTGTGTAGCAGTTTTTGCGTTTCGGTGGTAGGGTGTGGTTATCCGCTCACTTTCTTATGAGGCGACCATCTCAGTCTCGGGAGTGGCGACGCATCAGTGATTGACGTCAGATAGAACCCTTGTTCTATACGAAGTTGCTTACAGATGTCCATGGGAAGCTGTGGCCACCTACCGTCAGGTGAACTGTGTTGCTGCCTCAATCTTTTTTTAAGGTGGTAGAACTCTTTGTGGTTCTACTCCGGAAGCACCACCGTCACACCTATTTCTGCCTTATAACAGCAGTGTTATGCGCTGCTGTGTTCTGGTCTGAAGGGTGTGGTAAGGGAGACATACTTTTCCGAGGCATCTTAGTCCTCAGGGATAGAAACGCATTTGTGGCTAACCATAGGTGAGACTTTGATCTTACCTATTGATTACAGATTACGGGTTGATTACAGATGTGCATGGGCGGCAGTAGCCACTTACCATCAGGTGCATGCTCGTTTCCTACTCCCATATTATAAAAAAGATTCTGAGCTAGATTCTGAGCAGATCATTAAAATTTTTATTTTTATACATTAAGGCGTTGAGCCCTACTAATGTGAACGGCATAGTAATACAATCCAATGGACGATTTCTGAGCTTTAGTCCAAATTGTTATTATGGGAGTGGCTAATGTTGTTCCTCTCGGTATATAGATTGTTTAATAGTGTAATCATGTATGTATGAGAATTTTCTTCAAATCGGTTTCGAGTTTCAGAATCGACCAATTGAACATATAACCAAAAAAGCTTTATTTTAAAATCTCAATTCTTAAGAAATATTTTGGTTTTCTAAAGGTACAAGTTTTAGTTACCTATCCACTAACCTATTTGCTCGGCTATTACGCAAAAACCTCATTAACCATCTTTGACTATTTCATTCCTTTGATAGGCAATTAATTCTTATAGGGCCCGTAAACGGGCTATTAAAATGTTATCTTGCAGGAAATCTAGCTATACTAGCGACAGTCTCTGTCCTAACATGAATTTCTGTATTTTGATGATAGCCAACCGGCCAGATGTCGAATGCGATGTAATATTATTAAATTACGAGTATAATAATATCAATATTATACTGTGTATGCTATAATGAGGCAATTCAGGAGGCTAGAGGATTCAAGACTCGTATCTAATTGTAAGTTCTACAGGTGGTAGAACCAGTGTAGTTCGACCGGGGAAGTACCACCTATTTCTAGCATAAAGCAGTTCTTGCGTTTCAGTGAACGGTTGTGGTTGCCGGTTCAATTTTATATGAGGCGACCGTCTTAGTCTCTACTCCTTAAAATAGACTAATATAACATCATATGGAACCCTTGTTCTGTATGAAGTTGCTTACACATGTCTATTATGACATTATCACATGGCGGTAGTGGCCACTTACCATTAGTTCATCCGTCAAATGGCAAAATATCAGAAATAATTGGATCCCAGCTAAGCCGCCAAGCAAAAGGATAGTGCGGAATTGATGTAACTTGATGTGTATACAATTGCAGCAAAACTTTGCCATAAGTCTTACCGCTCGGCCACGGAACATTCCCTTGGCACCGCAAGCGTAAGAGCTGAGCGAATTTCTGAACCTATGATACCCTATTATACAGATAGTGAAAGGACGTGGTTAATTTGTACCTAGTGGTCGATGGAAGTGTACAATAACAACAGTGTAATGATAATGAATCCAAAATATATTCATAAATTGCTGTATGTTTTATTTTTACGCACAACTCGACAGTTGTTAGATCTGATACATACATACACATTTGTTTAACGCTGAACCGCTGACCGCTGATTGAATTTGAAGCGAATTTTTCATGGCCCTTGGGTCGCAAAGAATGTATATTGGAAAATTTCATAGCAAAGATAGGAATAAAGGCAAAGAACGGCGCAATAACTCAATATTTATTCGAGTGATTCGATAAAGTCTGTTTAATTGTCTTTTGTCGCTTCCTCGTTTTCTCGAGACTCTCGATCGAGAGCTACAAGCCGTCTCGGTTCGTCGATGAAGAGATGAATAAATGGATGAGCGATTATTTCACTACAAAACGCAAACTTTCATTTGAATTTTAAATTTCGTTAGTGACGTAATATATTCATAAATACGTAACGGCACTGACCGGCTGTTCATTTAAGTGCAGTATTTTGATTTTTGATAACGCCTTTTGTTATAATCAAATATAGGTAACGAGGCAACGATGTCGTTTGCAGTATTTTGATTTTTGATAACGCCTTTTGTTATAATCAAATATAGGTAACGAGGCAACGATGTCGTTCAAGGGTATTTGCAATACCCGAAGAGTAGACATGATAACTTACTACTGGTGGATCCAGGACGTTCCCTTTCCATTAGATTTTTAAAAAGATTTTAAGAAGGGGCAGGCAAGTACTATAATTTTTCAAATTACTTGAAATCACGGAGGGACTTAGATACCTATTTTCGATACCTAGAACAACACAAACCTCCCCTCCGGTACTGCCACTGTGACCTACATCTTACAATGTTGATGTTACCAGATGATAAGCAATGACTACAATCAATGAACATCAGATCAACAATAAATCAGAGTCCTTCTTGAAGTTAGTTACAGCGTATCTTCTTTTGTTACAGTTTTTTAAAGCTCATTGAACACATGCTCATTGTCAATAGAACATTTTTAATTCGACTCGTTGCCCGTTTTAGGGGATAAAAAATTGTTTTCGTTGAATATTTCATTCACGTAAGTCCTGCCTTTAAGTTTTGGGGGCATGCAAAGACCTTGTTTACGTTGACCTTGTTTTTGGAAGTCAGCTTGAGCTCACACGACGCCTGTATTATAATGCACTTAGCACCTACGGCCGTCGACTTAGTTACCTTATTTTAGGACCGCAACTTTTAAAAGGTTGTCCGTATCTGACATAGAACCTCCTGTGATTTCATAGATAGTTCCACAATCACACCTATTTCTACTTTATAATATCGATGCTAAAATTATGTTTTGATTTTAAAGCTGACTTTCATATACGCATTCCAACGTAGTGCTCGGGATAAAGAAACGTCTCCTGGTCACAAATAATACTGTAACCATATGAGTTCATTAAAAATTTCCATGGGCGAAAGTATTCTTCATTATATGCTATTAATCTGCGATAGTTATTATGTCGCACTGTTGGGTACGGCATGAAATTTGTACCTATAAGCGCCCTGGAGTATTCAATTTTGCTGCAATAATATTATTAGTATTGACAATTATTTTTACCATCCTTTTTAACCGTGTAGGAGGATAATGAAGGCGGTGGCAAAAAATTACAGAATAACCTACCAAAACTACGTTTGTCACCGTCTGCAGTACTTGTGTTTCCCTTTTCAGTACATTATTATTAAGAAGTATCTTGAGTCGAGTATTTTGAGTTTATAAAATAAAAATAAAAAATTAAATGTCATGTTTTTGGTCGAGGAAATTTTGCTTAAAGATTAAGTGAAATTGCACATTTTGGGACAATCACCTCGGATATAGGATTCGCATAGTCTCATTAAACTGGTTTTAAAATACTCGTATTTCGAGACATTTGAATTTCATACCTTATTTTCATTCAAGTTCATATGTTTACATTTAATTAAAATACAATAAAAATATGTTTAAATTACGCGTTCTTTTTCATCGTGGTGCGTTTGTTTAACACATAAAAATGAGCACAAAAACACTTAGACCCAGAATCGGAACTATATTTTTATATTAAAGAAGTAGCAAACAAGCATGCAGTTCATCTGATAGTAAGAAGCTAATGCTGATCAATGACTTAAGTAATCACCCTAGACAAAATGACTACGAAAATTGGTAGTAATTTTCGTAATTTCCTAAGGACTAAGTTGGAATGCCTCGGAGAAGAGTGTCTTACTACACGATTCAAACTATAATACTGTTATGAGACAGAATGTTTAATATAACTCATAACTAAATGAGTATAAACCTATTTATGGCTGTATATATATTTTTATTAAATTGTCATAAATATTTTATACAGATACTTCGATAAAAGTGCTTGACAGGGATTATTATTTATTAATACCTATAATCCAAATATAATATTTTAGTAAACTTAGATGTTTACTTAATGATCACTGTAAATCAGCTAAGTCTCCAGTTTTAAATTCAAATTAATGGGTAAAATAATTAATATTCGTTACTTTATGGTAATAATGTGTGACACATAAAAACAAGATCATAAAATACTTACGTTTAAGTTTTATCTTGATACTGTTTTTCGGACTCCAAGTCAACAAACCCGATATGTCAACAAAGCCGCGAACATTCATTTACTGACACAAACACACACTTTCCTTACTCACACATACACACAAATCACTACCGATTCATTATCCCGTCTATTTTGATGTACTGATAACTTTAAACTGTTTAAATTAATATCATAAACGCGTACATTGCCATACCGAATACAATGCAAAGAATGAGCGCACGCGCATGTCATGTCAGTTGATACTGCTTTAAGCCGCTAGTTGGCGCTAGTGGCACGAGCGAGACAGCTATATTCTTTGAATTGGTGTGAGAAGGACAGCGTTATCAAAGCCTCAAAAGCTCCGAACTTTGTTCGGTCGTAGTTTGGCGTTTGCGATAGGTAGTTCGTACATACTATTGTAGGTAGAGTTCACTTTGTTTATAAGCATGTGGGATGGTTCATGTTTTATTGTCGCTGTATTGTTCTGTGCGTTAAAGAAATCCTTTATGCATTCAATGCGTTATCTGTGGAAGGATCGGCATTATAACAAGTGGCGGAAATATGGCTTTTTGCGGCGTGCACTTACCTTTATAACGGTCGTTTTTTTTAAGTTTTATAAGGGTTTATTCAATAGTACATAGTTATAAAGCTCTTGGATAACTTGATAAAATCTCATTAATCTTTACACGTATTATAAATATAATTTATTTACTATTTTGTTAGCTATATGTTTAAAGAACATATTCGTATTATGCGATAATTGTTTACATGCGAAATTAATCTTCAACTTAACGATTTGATAAATTTTCGTGGGTTGAGATACTCTTAAAACGAAGACTAAAAATAAAAAATACCACAAAAGTGTGCATATGGTATGAACTTTGCGCCTATGATTTCCATACACATTAGAAATTATAAATAGTCAATTTAATAACAATTACTAATTCTGTTTACATTTTACAAATGTTAATTTATACAAATGTATGCGTATCTGTCTCGAAACTACTTAATAAGAATATGCCATTTTTTAGATTGGTGTTTATTTGATTCCTTGTATTATTTACGAGTAAAAGTTAATAACTATCCGCGCTAATTGATCAACAAATCTGGTTTTAAATAATACAATTAACCCTTAATTACAGCTTGACTGAAGCCGTTTAAATAAATATACCAATTTAACCTTTGGCATCTGATCGGAATTTCGTGATTGGTACCAGCATTACAGCTGATTTACATTATCTATTATATCGGCCATTAGTCACTCGCTGTCTAATAAACAAGCTCTAAAAAAGGTCACACGTCATGTTGTTTGTTAAAACATGCGATTATATGGGTATGCAACTATTACATTTTGTAATAAAAAACTTTCCTTTCCTATGTAAGTTATAGAGAAATAATTTAATAAGGATTTCTTGTAACTAAAAAAAAATAATAATAATATAGCCGTCATGGAACGCCTGTCAGATGTTAAACATCGTGTTTGTACAAGTAATATGCATAAAAAATTAACATTGCGACAGGAACTAAATGTATTGCATAATGAAAATAAGGCAACAGTACCCCGCACTAATTGTATCTCGAACTAACCGATTACTTAGTTTTGTTCGATACTTAATAGTTCCGAAAATGTATAAAAGATGTCGCTAAAATAAATATGGTGTGGCGATCGCCACGCAAACAATCAGGTTTACATACGCCAATTGATATTTCACATCAATAAGTAAACGTTTTGCGGTAATTTACCCTACAAAGTTCGGTTAGGTGAGGTTAGAATAAAATTACTTTGCAACTATCCGCGACCATAATTTACGCTAATTATATATTTCTAATCTTTATCTCAACTGAGATGAATGTTCGTCTTTTGTTTTTATTGTGATAAGGCACTAATTAACTGATTATTTCCATTTCAATCTACGCATGGATTACGGGATCATCTCATCTGAGTGTTGAAGGAACAGGGTGTTAAGGACGGAAATAGCTTTAACTCAGCGCACCGGGTATTAGACCGGGTGGAGGTAATCTTGCTGAACATGCAGATTGACCTGATTCTGAGGCTCACAAGCACGTTTTCAAATTCAATGTTTTAATTAAGAAGATTGAGTCGACTATGAATATATTCATTCTGATTACGCTTGTTTTGTTTATTGTTTCAATTTAGCAAAGGCTCATTGCCCCACACTAGGATTTTCTCCTGTGTCGTGGGTACCATGGACACACAAAGACGAATAATAAATTCAGATTTCTAGTCTGGCCGAGGATCGAACCCGGAACCCATTGCGTGACAGGTAGGTTTGGTGACCGCTCCGCTACGCGGGTCGTCATAAAATCAAAAAATATTATAATACTAGCTGAGCCCGCGGTTTCACCCGCGTTTAAAAGAAATGTAACGTGACATACATTATGCATGCAGCGGAAGCTCTCATTAGAGAAAAAAAA